>JANHJO010009174.1:247235-258729 GCA_032468235.1 Pseudoxyrhopus heterurus
TTACGACCTTGTTTATATTATGTTTTTATATTGTTTTATACTGTATTTCTGTTGTGAGCCGCCCAGAGTCCCTTGGGGTTGGGCGGCATATAAATACAATAAATTAAATTAAATTAAATTAAATTAAATTAAATTAATAGCAGTGCAATTTAATTCTGATTTTAACCCTAATTCTTTTGTTGGAAGTAAATAACACTAAACATAGTGTAAGTAACATTTGTATACAGTATATGTTACTGGTATGTATTATACTGGTATTTGTGTAAAACATTATAATGCATTTTTAAAATGTTCTAATATATATCTGTATAAACTGGGGAAATAATTTTAAGGTAAATTGATTTTGGGGGGTGGGGCTTGGTATGCTGGCTGGAGAATTCTGGGAGTTGAAATCCATAAGTTTTAATGTTGACAATATTGGACACCCTCATCTAAACTCAGGGCCACAAATACATTCTTAGATTTTAAATCATAGACTGGCAGTTTACCATTTATGAATCACATGGAACATCCAGGTCACCTCCAGCATCTCCTAACCCACCAATTTCACATTGCAAGAACTGTAATGTCTCACCCTAGAAAAATAAGCTTCTCTTGTATTATTTAATAGTAGAAGTTATAAAAGATTTCAGCATGTTGGTTTATGATGTTTGGTCAAAATACAGATCTGAGTAGAAAATCAGAAAGCCCTGTGCAAGAACTATTTCTCAGAATTGGAGATCCACTGTTCTTAAGATGCAGATCCAAATATAACACTTCTCAGTTTGGAAATAAGTGGCATTTTGGAAACAAGCCATTAAAAAAGGTAATGAAATGGTCCATTTTCTTGTGATAGTTACTACTAACAATTTCAACTGGTTATATTAAATACTAACTGAAATAAAATGTATGAGTTTAGAATATTTCTCATACTTTCCAATTCAAATAAGAACAGTTACCACATTCAATTTGTTATGAAACATACTAACAGTTCGCTTTACAAAAAGGTTTGAGTTGTTCAGTATTCTTAACTTGCTAGATTTCTTTCAATAGCCTCCTTTCTTGCATTACATTGGAGTAGTTCTCAAAGGTTAATTCTCTTCCTTCCCTATAATGTTAAACTGTTGCTTTGTTTGTTTGGTTTGAGAGTTTGCTCTCAGTTTGACATTTCACTTCTCATCCAAGAAGCTTTTCAGCTCTAACTGGATGGTGGGGAATGGGAGGATCTAGTCAGAACTCAAGAATCTTCTTGGATGAAGCGAAACATATTCAAAGAAAAATAACAGCTGCCTCTTGAAAAAGCACCTTTGGGACAACCATGACCTGGATGACTGACAATCTCCATAGACATCCACCACTAACATTTCCCCCAATGTGAAACTTTATATAGGTGCACCCTGAATAAAAGCTATAAGATCTTACATTCTAATCTTTATTTAAACATTTAGTATATGATGCTAGAAGGAAGATGGCAACTGAGTTCAACTTGGGTTAAGACTCTGTATGCATTTATGACATCCGTGGAACACCATAATGATGGTAATTATACTTGTTCTTCTGAAGAAATTGCTGCCAAGAAAACTGCTGTAGTTAGAGTTTTAGGTAAGACATATTTACTTATGTTGATATATGCAGTAGATATAATTGATAGGAGAAAATATATGTTTTTTTTATAAAATGTTGACAATGAAGCTAAACACATGTCATTACCCCCCCTCAAAATACTGTATCTCATGCCAGTAATTGTGGCCAATTTCGCTCTGTCTCCCCGCCCCCCTCTCTCTCCCTCCCTCTCTGCCTCCCTCCCTCTCTCTTTTATTATTGGAGTGGAGGATTATTGGCCAGTTAAGGTGCTCTGAGTCTGTGCAAAGGAATATGAATCATTTTCCTTGTTTTTCCATTAGAAATTGGCAACTGAAAAATTGATTTTGTGATTACTTATGGCTCATGGCTTACTCCTCTTACTTTCTAATTGAAATTTAAGAGACTTAGAACATTCCACTTTAGACAGACTCTCCATTCTTTTCTAGGCTTATCATATAATCACATGGTTGATTTAATTTCAATTGTAATAGGGGTTTGAACAAATAATTGTCGTTATTCTTGATGCAAATGAATATTTGGTTTTGCTAAAAGAGGAGGAAAAATAAGCAATCAAATATGCAAGGTATTTCCAGTATCATCTCTGTCTGGCTGGTGTGATATCAGTAGGAAATTAGAAATGTAAATAAGTGTATATCAGGGATGCAAAACAATTGCATTGCTTTTATTCTGAAGGGAACGTTTTTTTTAAATTTACATATGTGAGTCCGTGGGGTTCCTATATACCTTCACATGGTTTTTCACGTGGCCCCTTGGGAAAATTAATTGTCCACCCCTGATATAGGAGAATCAAAATTTTACTACACTGGAGTTGTTTGACTTATATTACATTATTATGCATATAATTGTCCAGCCATTTTTTATCTATTATCTATTTTCTTCTGCACAGCAAGAAAATGATTTTTGCAAAACATAATCTTTGATAGGTTAGAAGGAGCTACTGATCAAAAGTCAAAATAGTTTAAATATGTTATGCTCTGACTGCAAGGCTTATTAACTCTGTTAATTTCAAAACTTTGTACTCGGAAGATATTATGTGTAAAGATAACACATCCAATAAAGGTAGCAATGACCAAGTTCATTGGATGATTATGAAAATTATAGTTCAACATCACCTTTATTGGAGAAAGTTAGCTAAATGATTCTAAGGAAGAAATGACAACTAAAGACTATTAGCTGAGAGTCAAATAGAACTTCTATCCTCTGCCTCTCCATTTCCAAGGAATATACAGTATAATAAGGGGATGTTAACACATTAAAGATCAGTCTCTAGTCTTCCTAAGCAAATTTAGCTGCCACTACTACTTGTAAACATATAGCTGAACTATAAAAAACATTATCTAGGAGGGCCTACAATGTATTCTCATATTTGTGCCACTTTCAGAATGAAAGTCTGCCATTCATTCATTCAATAGTCAATTATTTGCTGTAGACTGAGGAATACCAAAGGTGGTTATGTTCAAATCCTTCAAATAGATACTAAATTCTGCCATGTAATACTGATCTATCGTTTAACAGACAAAGGGTTTATCAATATAACCAATGCAAAGGAAGATTTTGAAGTTGGCACAGAAGAAGATACTTGCCTTGAAGTTAAACTTAAAGCCTATCCACCAATTAGATGCATTTGGATATTTTCCCAAATGTCATTTCCATGTCAGCAAACGTACACAGACACTTACAGGTAATTCACTTTCTTTATTTTTCTGCTATGCACTTTGGCGCATTTTCTCCACTTCCGATAAGATGCTTAAAACTAGTCTATTTATTTGTTGTATATGTTTTTTATTTTTTGTATGCCACAATCTATTGTTTCTCCAATCAAATTAAAAGTTCATGATCATGAATTTTAATGTAGCTCACCCAATCAGTGCCTTGTCAAATCAAGGGCTGTGTAACATTTTTTTCCCAGAATGCAGCAAAGAGATTTGAACACATCATGTTGTAATTCAGCATGTTGAAGTTGCACAGATTTTTGGGTAAAATTTTTAAGTATCAATCTGATTTGAAGGTGCTTCACTTTGGTTGAGAACCAGGCTATCTTTAAAACTGAGGTATAGAACAGGTGATACTGAGGGATACCAGGGCAGAGAAAGTTGCAGAAAAGGTCATTTGTGTGTCTTCAAGTTATTTTCATTTTCATTTCTTTGTTCTGCATGTTCCCTCTTCTCTTCCAGCATTAGTTAATTAATTATCTGTCCTTCCTTCTATCAGGCAGTAATGAGGACCAGCAAGGCAATATTTTTGGTGAACTTTTTAAAGCCCGTAGCTCTGAATCAGGGGGTCCCTGAGTGATGCAGGATCCGGAGTTTGCACTGATGGTACAGCAGTAGCAACACCATTGATGATAGGCCCCACTATAGAGCTGTTTGGTTCTGTCATGTGCTGAAGTACTTAAGACTTTATTGGTTTGTGGAAGTGAGGGGTTGTTACTGTACTTTTAACTTCTAGACAATGAATGTTGCGTGTGATTTTGGAACATCCATTTGTTTTTTGATTCAGATAGCAAGTTGGATACTAAAAGGTGCTAGTTTTGTGAGATGTGTCTTGGCTTCTATGACTCTGCAAACATTAAGTCGAAAAATAAATGTTTCCCTTCTCTCTTCAGTTTTTTTTAAACATCAGGAGGAAGCTCGTAGGTCTGTGTGCAACAGACCTTGAAAGTACATGGTGGCCCCAATGCAGCTTTGAGGATTCCTCTACCCTGAAAGCATTTTGTTTATTTAAAGTACTATTTCAGAGCACTTTTTACTTAAGACTGACTAAGGAACCTAAATTTCTCATCTGCTCAGCCTTCTTTTTTGATTTGGTTACAGTACAGTACATTTTTTCTGATGTGACTATCCTTACTTTTATTTTGCTCCATACTGTAGATGTCCATCCCAGAGCCTGTACTTTATTCCAAAGAACTCTTAAGAAGATTTTCCTAAATCAGAGCTGGTGTTTAATTCCCCGCAGTTTCTATATTAGTTTTAATCTTCCCCTCCAAAGCAAAAGACATTAGTCTACTTCACCTTTCACACCCCTAGCACAGAATTGGATGGAATTATGCCTTGTTTTATTAACACAGCCTTAGATTGTTATAGTTGCTGTGTGGCATTGCTAGCTCGTTAGTATGATTACTAATAATAGTTTCTTTTTTTGTCCCTCTCAAATTCTTTTTGAGTCTGTCTCTATTTTTTTTTGTCTTGTTTTCTTTAGGATAGGTATCAAATATATATTTGACACCTATCCTCTTTTTTTGCAGAACAGAGGAGACACAACAAAGCAGGGATCAGACCTGCTATTTCTCTGTTCAAAATTAGCAGCAATTTCCAGGGGATAAAAGAGACCAAGGGCTTCTATCAGGCAAAAAAGAAACAAGAAACTGGAGAGTAGAAGAGACTTTAGCAAATTTATAGTAAAAAAACCCAAAAAGCTGAAGAGCCTATCCCAGTACAAATGTGAAGAAATGTTCTCATTCTTTGCTCAGATGAAAAGAGGAGCAAAATTTGGCAAATAATGCATAATACAGTGAGAAAAAATTATATAGTTGAAAATAAATAAATAAATTCCTCGCAGAATTTTTTTTCTCTTTTCTTTTTTAGTATCTTGATTCCACTCCACCTACTACTTCCTCTAAGGTTTTCCACAAAGCATTCTTGGTACCTTTTGGTTTTTCTGTTCCTTCTTTATTTGCTTTCACTTCTTCAATCAAGCATAAAGCAAAACTTAATGATGTTGATACAAGAAATCTTCCTTTATTTCTCAGCAGAAGTTGGTTTAATTTTCCAGACTGAATCAGTCTTATGAAACTGAAATCTATGCATAAATATTATTACTTTTTGTTTTCTACTTACAATATTGTAAATAAAGCTGGGAACTAGGAGAATAGCAATAGCACTGTATTTATATACCGCCTATCAGGGCTTGCAACCCTCTCAAAGCAGTTTACAATGTCAGCATGTTGCCCCCAACAATCTGAGAAGATGGATAAACACATTTCTATGAGCATCACGGAGAAATGTGCTTTTTTTGAGCAGCTTACCTGTTTCTTTCTACTAAAGAAGAATGGAGAATTGTGTTCCTTACTCACCTGCAAGCATTTCTGGTTGTCTATGGCTATCAAACATGCAGCAATAAAAACCCAATTAATGCTTGAAATTTTGCCTTCAGAGATCGGGCTTGTAAAAAACGTTCTAGTCCTTTTTTTAAAAAAAAGTGATGTTATATATCCCATATCACACATAATATGCCTTGATTCTCAAGAAAAATGTCATTAAAGAAGAAAACACATTTGGTGGAAACATAATTATTTATGTTTTGCTTATTTCCTCTTATAATTGTTAAGAAAACTTCTGGACCCATAGATTTAGCCCTCAGCTTAAATATTGGTCGATTTCAAGAATATCCTCCTATGGATTTCGGTTCAGTACCATTGAAATCCCACCAAAATTATTTTTGGTGAAACTGCAGCTGAACTGTTGTTCCAATACATTCATCATCTACATTTTAGGTAAATCTTACACCTGAAAATCTCAGGACTAAAACAAACAAACAAAAATTGATTAGATTCCTCCAATGTGTGTGGCTTTTTTTTTTAGTTTCCCCGTCATCAGTCGTGATCAGAGGTTCCTCAAGGGGTAAGACACTAAAGATACCCCTTTTCTTTCAAGACTGCTAATCTGCAAGTAGCCCTTCCCTGCTGAGAATCCCACTGCATTTATGCTCTTTCTTTTCACCCCGCAAGGAACATGTTAAAAACCATCTGGACTCTTCTCTAGCTACAGTGGAAACCAGCCCTCGCTGTGGGAACTGAAAGAGCTGCCACTGTGCTAGCATAATAACATCTTGTTCCTGATTCCCCTGTTTGTTTTCTGGCTGCTGAGTGTTTTCCAATATGGACAACAGCAGGATAAGGCTGTGTGAATCATCCTTTGCAACAAGACTTAATGGCAAGATATAATAATGTGGTTCTAAAGCTGTTCCGGTGATGTTGTAAATAACTAATAAAGACTCCTAGATCAGTGATTGTTTGATGTGTCTGTCTTAGCCTGTGTGACTATCTTGATGCCTGTCAGGGAGAGCGAAAGGAGCCCAACTCATATATTTCCAGCTGTCAATAAATTGATCCTGCCCCATCTTCTGCCTGCCCCGTCTTTATCTCCTTCGAACTGCTTGTCATGCTTTGCTCTGTCTTCCTCCTTGTGCCATGCGAGGCCAGCCTCATTTGCTTCTGGTGTTCTTGAGTTCAGCACAGTGCAAGGAAAATAATTTAAAGTACAATCTGTATTTTTGAGATGAAGTTAACATGTGGGGGTAGGAATTTTCTGTTTGAGCAATACATGTTTTTTATCTGAGATTTCCTAAGCAGTAGACAATTTGAGTCCAGGTGAAAGAGAAAACGCAAGCTCTTTTACTCTATTTGTTTACCTGTATTATGATGCAGGACTAGATGGCTGGTGCAGGCCAAATGCAGGATTCAAACCTCTTTTTGTAATCTTGTTTTTGCAAAATAGGAGGTAAGAAGGGTGGTTTTTTTCTGTTAAGGAAGTTTCATTACTTCCCTTGAAATCTTTAGTTGCTACATGCCACCACAGGATGGTCAAAGTCAAATATAGGTAGAAATGTGGATGTATCTTTATTTAGGATACCAAATAAGTGACCACAAACCAGCAAAAATGCATCCAGGCGTTTTCTGTTCTTTGCAATTTGTACAAGCTTTGTAGTTCATGTACAGTAGTAACTATGGAGCAGGATAAATGAAGAAGACATCTGGAAGACTTCATTTGACTCAAGAACTGAAAGTGCTTGACCTCTACTATGTTAAAACTCGGTTTATTCTGATAGTGGTGCTATAGATTCTCACCTGTTCCCAGCTCCCGGCAGATCAAAGCTGGACATAAAAGCTGTCCTTGATGGATACAAATCTTAACCTTTTGTGTTATTACAGTTTTTAAAAAGATTAGAAATAGAGTTATATCATTTATCTGTCTATCTATCTACTTACCTATCTATCTATCTACATACCTATCTAATTATCTATCCATCCTGTTCTTAGTTTATATAAATGAGTGGATTATTGATTGGAAATTTGTAGAGCCAGTGTGGTAGAAAAGATGATGAAGTAAGAATAGAGAGTTTCAGCTCCTAGTCTTAGCTAGAGAAATTGATCTGGTAGGTTTGGGCCAAGCCCCAGACCAGAAAGTTTAAAAAACAACTATCTACCAATCAGCACTTCAGCAATATGCTAGATTATATGGTCAACTACCTTTAGTGGAGAGAATTTCATCCTGAAGAAGAGGAAGAAGAGTGTTTGCAAAAAAAATTTCTGGCCTCATAATAGAAGGGAATATTAGTAATCTTCAAATCCACAAAATCCATCTGTGCCCTGCTTCAGATCAAATCAGCAGAACTGAGAGGTTGGGAGGTTTCTGTAGAGTAAAAAAAATTGCTTTTTTGTATTATATGGTATTGGAGGAAAGGTCAAATACATGACCTTTAGATGCAAATGTAATATTGTATCCGTGGTTGATTTCCTAAAAGTCTGTCTGATTGGAAGCTCCCTTTCCTTATTGCAATATAGAGGAAAAGAAAATAATTTTTTCCCATGAGTTATTTCCATAGTTTCAGATGCCATAGTGAAGGTTCTGCTTCTCAAACCTTCATGGGAGAACAACATTACTTGGTTGCAATGTTGTTTGGTGGTCTTTATTCTTTGAGAGCAACTTGGGTAGCTTAAAAACTCACCATAGAGCCTTTCAGTAAAGACTACACCTGAATGTACACTTGAATGATCCTTCCTTCCTTCCTTCCTTTATGAAACAGCATCTCTGCAAGCTTCTGTGATCATAAACGCCAACCGGGCGAATATTTGTTCTATGCAGAAAATAATGATGTGTTTGTAAAGAGGACATTAAGACTCTATGTGAAGAGTGAGTATGTTTTAAGAAACAAGATCAATCAATATTCAGTACCATGCTGTATTTATTAACAGGTTAAATTTTTACCAATCTTTTCCACTGAATCACAATCTTCTCCAACTTGTCACCCTTAAAAATGTGTTGGGACTAAGTAGGAAATGAAGGGCTGTTCATAACGAAAACAATGTTAAAAATAATTCAAGTCTCACCTCATTTAAATCAATCAACACAATAAGTTAAGGTACAGTGTACTCACATTAGTGACATACCTGCCTAAATTAACAAAGTCTTTTTCAGCCAGCTAAAGTTATATAGGCAAATCAGTCTACTTGACCTCATCTATTCTTATGCACTTCTTCCAGTTCTGTCTTATCTGTGTGTGACAGTCCACTTTACTCAATAAAGCCATTATTTCAAGTTAGTTTTGTACTTGAAATAGTTAACCATATCTAAATGATGTCTTTAATTAACTGAACATCTATACAGGGATGTAAAATGTAGCATTCAAAGAACATGGAAATTTCAGAACCCTTCTTCTGGCAGGGAAGGGTTATGGTTCGATGGTTAAATAGCCTGTTGCTAGGCATATGCAAGATTGAAAGCATTTCCAAACTGGATGGGAAAAATCTTAAATCTGAGACCTTAGAAAGGCAGGCTAGGCAAAGCAATAGCATGTTTATATATTTGTGATTTATAACTTTAAAAATCTATTCATCATGCACTGATGTTGTGTAGCCTTTCAGGGGTGGGTTCCTACCGGTTTCGACCAGTTCGCCTGAACCAGTTGTTGAGGTCGGGTGGAACCAGCGAACTGGTTCGATCATTTTTTGGGGGGAAATATATATATATTTTTTTTGCTTTTGCCCGCCCACCCGGAGCCTCTAATAGCCTTTATTCACTGTGTTTTTAGCACAGCTGATGGTCGGAGAAGCCTTCCTCAGCAGTTATTCCCCATAGGAGCTGCTGCAGAAAGTTGTTTCTTTTTTAAAAAAAAATAGTCTTTATTTTTTAAAAACATTATACACATAACATGATGAGCAAGTCAAGCACACGCGTCGTCCTTAAGTATTATTCTATTATGTACATCATAAGTCTTATCTTTACTATCACTATGTCCATGTTAAATCATAACCATTCATCTATTACAATAATATAATAATATATTTCTGTATCTATATTCCCATGCTATAAACTTTACATATCTATAAATATATCCTTACAATCTCTACTACTTTATTAAAACATAGTGAATCAACCATTCTTTTCCTTCTTTTTCCTTTTTTCCATCCAATTATACCAGGGGGCCCAGCTCCTATAGTACTCAGTTTCCCCCTTATCCTTCAATATCAATGTTAGCCTATCTAGCTCTGCACAATCCATTATCTTGTTTATTACTCTTTCTTCTGTAGGTGTGTCTTCTTTTTTCCAATCCTGTACCAGGGCAATGCTGGCCGCCGTCATTATATGTAGAATTAGATACCAAGCCTCTTTCTTTATTTTTTCGGAAGTGATCTCCAATAGAAAAGTTTCGGGTTTTAAATGCATGTGGACCCCCATAATCTCCACTATCCACCTCCTCACTTTATACCAGTACTTTCTTATTTTCGGGCAAGTCCACCACATATGGTAGTACGTTCCATCAGGATGATTACATTTCCAGCAGTTTGCTCTTAACATGGGGAACATTTTTGCCAATCTTGCAGGTGGCAAATGCCACCTGTAAAACATCTTGTAGAGGTTTTCTTTATATGAGGTGGCTAGCGTTAATTTAATATTTTTATCCCAAATTTTTTGCTAGATCTATCGCGTATCTGAAATTTCTCCCCCAGGCTATCATATTTTCCTTAATACATTCATCTTCCATTTTCAAATTTAGTAAGAATTTATATATTTTACTTAACCGTTTTTCCTCTCCCCCCACTAGAATTCGGTCTAATTCTTGTTCTTCCCTATAAATTCCATATTTTTCTGCATCTTTTTTGTATCTTGTTCTGATCTGTAAATATGCCCACCATTCTAACTCAGGTCCTTGATCCCTCAATTCTAATCTTGTTTTTAGATCCCCTTGGTTATTCAAAATATCCTTATATGTTGGGCATTTCCCTGGGCAGGGGAGATTCAGATACACTAATGCTTGCAATGTTGATATACAATTTAGAATCATAATATAGTATTTTTCTTTAATTTTTTGCCATGTTGCCAATAAGATTTTCCTCATATAGTGCCGCTGAAAGTTCCCTTGCAGGTTACTTTTTTCCTCCCACATATATGCATGCCAGCCCCATTGCAAATCATGCCCCTCTATCATTAAGAGTCTTTTATTTTGTAGCATTACCCAATCTTTTAACCAAATCATCGCGGAAGCCTGGTGATATAGCTCCCAGTCTGGGAGATCAAAACCTCCTCTCTCCTTGGATTCTTGCAACATTTTTAATTTTACTCTGGGCTTTTTCCCTTTTCATATAAATTTCAATATTATTTTATCCAGATCTTTAAAATGTTTCTTATTTAGGTGGGCTGGACATGTCTGAAAAAGAAAGAGCACCTTAGGAAGTATATTCATCTTGACTGCTGCATTGTGCCCAAGCAGTGATAATTGCAATTTGTCCCAATTTTCTAGTTCCAGTTTAATTTGTTGAAATAATTTTAAGTGATTATCTGTGAGCCAAATTCCCAAATATTTAACCTTTTTTGTTGTTGCTTTCCCAATTATTCCTCTAACTGTTGTTTCTGTTTAGTCCAGATATTTTTAGTCACGATTTTGGTTTTATCCTTATTAATTTTTAGCCCCGCTACTGCACCATATTCTTCAATTCTGGCAAGTAATCAGGATTTCAGTCCTGATTTAATAGGTTCCTCACAGATAAATACTACATCGTCCGTGAAGGCCTGAAGTTTATATTGTTCCCCCCTAATCTCTAACCCTTTTATTTCCTCATCCTGTCTTATTTTCCTCAGCCGGGTTTCTAGGGTTAAAATAAACAAGGGCGATAAGGGACAGCCTTGTCTAG
>JANHJO010009175.1:0-16233 GCA_032468235.1 Pseudoxyrhopus heterurus
CGACCTCAGAAGGATGGAAGGCTGAGTCAACCTTGGAACTGGTGGGATTCGATCAGCCAAACTGCTGATCTGCAGTAATATCATTTAATAATGTTGCTTGAACTGTGATTTTATATAGATACAATATTTTTTATGATTAGTGAACTTTTAGTTTTTATTCACTTAAAAGGTTCATTTCATATTGTAAATGATAACTAATTTAATATATACTGTGTGGCTTAATATATATTTTCACTCTTCCATTAGGGTCTTTATTTTCATTTCAGCTCTCTCTACATAACAAACTTTCCAAATTAAGATTAAAATATGTAGTGTTCTTGCATAATAGTTCACAAACTTACATATTTTAATTTCAATTTTGGTTGAGATTAACCGACATTCATTTGTTTTTATTATCATTAAAGTAAATGTAATCTCAAACGTAGTTATAAATGGAGCAACTATAGTTTTTTTTTCAATGGAACAAAATATGTGGACAAGAGATTGGATTAATCTTATACTATTGCCATTTACAAGAAATGGGGAGTCTCCTCCTTTCCTTTCATCCTGCAACTTGCTGTGGATGGAAACCCCATTTGTAAACCATCTGCAGTGGCTAAGTTCAGTTGATGACCTGCTGTTACATTGTTCTAGTCTCTTTTTAATTCTCTGGTTTCTTTTATTTTACAATAGTAAAAAATTGTGCTATACTCCCTTCTAAAAAACTATGAGGGAGGTTTTTTTTATGACTGACAATAAGCAGCATGTCAAAGCTTTGTTGTGTTTTACTTAAGATCTATTAAGTAGCACAACTTTGATACACTAGTTATAAGAGTTTACAGGTTACTGCGATACCTGTGGTGACCAAAGCAACAGAAGCTGCTTAGCAGAAAGAGTTTGTACAGCTGGGTCTTATTAACTCCTTATGACACTTTTAGCAATACTAAATGAAGAGCTTGCTTAGGGCTGCACAGCTATTTTCAGCAGGTCTAGAACCCTGATTGAAAAGTACAGTAAGATGCTTAAATCTACATTTTTTGGTTTTACTATCATGTAAGAGAATAAACAATTGTACACAAAATATATATATATATTTTATTTATACATAATAATGAGATTTTTGTTCTGTTACAGAACCTTCAAATGACTTAGGGAAGAATGGCTAGCTATGGATAAAATACTTTATCACAAAAGATATAAAAGATATATCAGTATAAATTTGATATTTACATTTAAATCCACAAACTTTCAGCTAAGATAGCAGGCTTTTTTATGTTCAATATTTAATAGTTTGGAAAGAAGAAATGCAAATAACTTCCTTCCTACAAACTTCTTCCAGTCCACTTATCTTAAGTTTGAAGCTACTGTATTTGATAAAAGGCAATAGAAGCCAAATTCTTAAAATATGGGGACAATATTCCAAGTTCCAGTAATCAAGTTATTTTGGATGAGGCTGAATCTTTCTAAAAGATCAGAAATAAAAGTTCTCCTAGATTCATTGTTGCCATTCAAAGGTAAAGTGGCTATACTAGTTCAGAGTCTTTTACCAGATTTTCTGGTTTTGAAGTTTCCAATAGTTCTTGAACCAGAAGTAGCATAGTCCACATTTATACATTTTTAACATAAAATTTCTACTTAATCCAGGTACCATTAATTTTCCCTATACTACTGAAGTAAATGCTACATGCTTTTAAAGATGACTCTGAAACTGAATGCAATCTGGATCAGTCAGCTAGCTGCTCATATACCTGCCCAGATATTAAGATCTTCTGAAGAAGCCTGTCTTTTATATCCTGTAGTTGAGGGCTATAAATTACATGAGGTCTCAAGAGAGAGCCTTTCCATCCATTGTTTGGAACGTCTTTCTTCTGGAGGCTGAGGTAGCTGCTGAACTGCTTTCATTTCAGACGCAAGTTCAGATTCAAGCGTGTACATTGATTATTGTTGTATTTTTTTATTGTTCATTAATTCTGTTGTTGACTATAATAGTTAACTAGTGTTCTTAAAAGTGTTTTATATTGATTTGGATTCTTCATTGAAGTCCTTCAATAATTAAATAAAACTCACATTAATCAAAACTTTCCTGTTCATCCAGGCCTTTTCAAGTTGGTTGCAGTTTGGGTATTGCTTTTGACTAGTTTTTTAAACAGTTTTTAAAATCACTTTAATCATTTTAATAATTAGATAAAAAGTGGAGATACATATTTAATGCTAAATAGTAATTGTAAGTCAGTACAAATTGTAAATACAATTTAATGCTAAATTGTAATTGTAAGGATATTGTTATTAATAATATAAGTATTTTTTAGCATTATTAATATTAATAAAGGCAAAGGTTTCCCCCATCCAATCATATCCAACTTTAGGGGTCAGTATTCGTCTCCATTTCTTAACTGAGGAAAAAACACATGTCCAAAAACACATTCCATGGTCACGGGGCCAGCATGACTATGCCAAGGCACATGGAATGTTGTTACCTACTGAAAGTGGTATCTATTTATCTACTTGCATTTGCATGCTATTAAACTGCTAGGTGGGCAGGAGGTGGGGCAAGGATGGGAGCTCATTCCATCACACTGTGCTCCGGTCTTGAACCCGGTCTGACTTTCCAACTGACAAGCTCAGCATTTTTAACCACTGAGCCATCACACACCCCTATTAATGTTTATACTTTTAGTCTACTAATACACAACGTTAAGTTTGCAGCACTATTTAAAAAAGGGGGGGGTTAAATGACTTAGGCTGTCACTATTTCCCTTCGACTTTTTGCCACTTAATCGGGCACAAAGGTATACATACAATGTAACAAATGAGAAATATACATGAAATAATTATTGTATTTTGAATGCTAACAGATTTAGCCTGGCAAATTATCATCAGTGTAATCTTTTGCTTAAAATGTATTATTGCAAAATTAACATACTTTTCTTGATAAATCATTGTAGGAATTTCATCTTACAGTTGTAGGACATAATCTATTTTTATCACCTGCAACCTTCTTTGCAGTGACAGACCCCTAAGAATTGTTTCCAGTGTCATTAATGAATTCAAAATAGATTTTTAAAAGTATAAAACATTGAAATGGAAATTCATGCTTTGGGATATTTGAAATTATTGTTGAAATTACATAGATAATTTTCAGACTATCTTGAGACATCAATATCTTCAGTAGGAAGAAATGGTCTGGTGGAATGGCATCGTTCTATGTTGTGTTTCTAAATTTCTTTCAATCATAACTTGTTGTCCTTAATATATATAAGGAGAGAGAAATACTGTGCATAGCTTCATGAAATACATGCCAAGGCATACCTGGAGAGAGCATAAGCAAAAAATTAGTTCTCAATATACAAAGAAATAATATCAATACTCCACATCTCTACTATAATGAACTCACACACTCTCCATTTACTATTCCTAAATATTTGTATAATGTATTATTTCCATTGCATAGGATGGCCTTCACATTGGTACATCTGGATATTGTACCATGAATAGTACTTTTGGGCAGATTCAATGCTGTTCCTTATCAAGAGGAACTATTCCGACTCATGTATCTGCTCCGACTCTGAAACTGAAACTGAAACAGTACCATACATACTTCAGAATTGCCCTAGCTATCATCTCCCTATTTCTTACAAACTACCAGATTATTCTCAAGTAGCAATCATGCATAGCTACTAAATGACCAGAATGGGAAAGTTTCTAGAATTTTAGCCACATTTTAAAATATACCAATGACAATTAGAAGTTTCTGGACTTGATCGCTCTCCCAGGTGTGCATGCTTAGGTATGAATAGGTATTTAATAAGAATACCTACTTTTTAAATTTTGTGTGTTTGGATTGGATCTACGATTGTATATTTTAATAAACTGAAACTAAAAGGCATAGCTATTTTAAGAAGTCACAGGCAGAGGGAGACATTTATTGTCATGTTTAACTGTTTCTGATGTTTATATACCAACTGGGCAAGGTTTTTATTGTTTATTAGGCTTACATTCTATTTTTCTCTCTGCAAAAGCTTAAGACAATATAAATGGAATTATCCTTCACTTTTTCCTCATAACAGTAACTTCTGAGGTAAATTGGGCTCACCAGTGAGCTCTATCATCAAATAGGAAATTAAAACTGGATCTCCTCAGTCTTAGAACAGTGCTTTCTCAGTGCTCCTCAGTCTTAGAACAGTGCAAATCATGCAACA
The DNA here is from genome assembly GCA_032468235.1 of Pseudoxyrhopus heterurus. Classification (NCBI taxonomy): domain Eukaryota; kingdom Metazoa; phylum Chordata; class Lepidosauria; order Squamata; genus Pseudoxyrhopus; species Pseudoxyrhopus heterurus. Next base: position 4,179 of record JANHJO010009175.1, read on the forward strand.
GCTGTTTTAAGCATTCATCCACCTTCATTTCTTGAGGTTTCTAAGAGAATGAAAACATTCAATAAAAATATCTCGTACAAGAAAAACTGCTGTTCTTCATACAGTAATCCTTGTTTTGGACTTTTTGTGAGAAAGCTGCCAAGAATTAGCAAAGTCCTGTTTCATTTTACTTTCAAAAGGAAAAAAAGATTTTAAGTGCCTAAGGTCAGGAATCTAATTAATATTTGTCTTAAATAAGAAAGATACACCAACAGCAGGCAAGTTTGTGTATATCTTATTTTGAAGAGGAAGCAAAGAAGAGAATCCTCCTGTTTCCTGACTACATGCGACCCGCTCATTTTCTCCTTTTCTCCTTTGCTTTTGATTTTAGCAGTGGTCTTAACAGAATGTCAAGATCAATTTGCAGCATGGTTAAACTCGAGGTTTGAATTCTGCAATCAGCAATTGTTTCCACAAACAGTGCTGTGTGTTCTTGTAACTTCAGAAGCTTTTAGAAGGATCATGGCAAGGGCAGCATCTAATGACTTTATTAGTATAGGGTTTCAAAACAGGTTCATAAATTGATCATATCTGTTTGTCATCTAGTCATAATTACTGAGTAGCATTGTTGAGGATTATACTTGTGAATGGTTTCCCAGTAGCAAAACATTAAGAACAAAGATGCAGGATGGAAGGTGATTATTTCTTCATATAACCTCTCTTCCAATTCTGCATGAATTGTTAGTAAGGCAATGTCCACTGAATAAGGACATCGCCTAGTATGCTTTGAGATGATAGCTTGCTGTATGTTTTGAATATGTTTTATAAGGAGATAAGGGCCTTCAAACCTGGGGCATGATAGTTGTGATGGATGAACTAAAGATCACTCTGTATTATAATTACCCATACTAGTACATAATCTTCCCTTCTCCATTCAGGTTTAAAGTTTGCAGTTTGTCTTTCCATATCATATAGAGAATATTGTTATCATTGTTTTCCAACTGCATGATAATAGTATAAAAACATACAATAATTGTAAACTGATGCTCAGGATAGAAACTTTAACACAAACACCAAATGTCTAGTACCATCATATGGTAACTGTGAATAAAAATAATATATAAACTAACCTTTGCTTCACTTATGTCGACCAACAGCCTTATGTTATTCTAATCCATCAGTTTGGTTGAGGCTGCTCTGCAAGTTATCTGACAAAGGGTGACTTTGGTGACAAACTCTAAATAATGGAAATTTAAACATTTTTAAAGAAGCTTCTAACCAAAGATAGAGTGCTACTGATCAGTTATTACACATAGAAGGATGTAGCAAGAAATGTTCCAAGAACCCAGTCAAAAGTAACAATTGTCTTTAAAGAAAGGCAGGGCTAAGTGGATGGTATGTAGAATTGGCTAAGATAGTCATGTCATGAATAAATAAAACATAGCTTCCAGTTCTACATTTAAAAATTAAATATTAATAGCATAAAATGTTATTCCTTTATTCACATTTTAATGAGACATATTGACTTTGCACAGTATAAAATTAATCATATTAAATAGATGTTGGATAAATTCAATATTCAACAAGTATTCTTTTACTTTGGAAAAACTCTACAGTAAATTTACCATAAATAGGTATAGAAATAAGTTTTCACCATTTCTTGGCTCATGTTTAAAGAGCATTAGGGCTCTTCTTCAAATATTTGGTCTGCTAAATTGGATTTGGTCACATCAAATAGGTATTTTCAAACTTCTCTAAAATTTAAAAGTTTCTTTTTGAGTATAAATCATATAATTTATCTAAGTAGTCTACTGAGTCTACTGAGCATGGCATATATAACTTAGCAATTGGTTCAACCAGGATGACTTCTTGAGACAATTTCCTGAGAAATCAAACTAAGGATGACACAAATCCATTGTGGATGGCACAAAGCTTCCAGATTCCAACTCACCCTAGACTTGGAAGTGAACTTGCTAAATATTTCCCAATAAAATCAGAAGACCTTTCATCCCACGCTGTGATTTCCATATAGCAGAAATGGCCAACTAGCATATGTAGGACATCATCATATAATTACTCTTAATTTTTTAACCACATTGATTATTTACTAATAAGTTAGTAACTTATTAAGATGACATATTTTATTTAAATAAAGCCAATAACACAAAATTGACTCAATTTTGTTCTCAAACTTTAATAGTTCTCAGAATCCTGGTCACTTTGGTATCAAGGATTTTTAGTTATCATTCTAGATTTCTGAAACGTAAGTGGTTTTTTAGTAATAATATGAAAATTAAGTGTGTTGTGATTCTGTTTTGGATGTTGATATCAAATGCTTTTCAGCCTGTGACATTTTAATGCCGTTTGTCTTTTCAGATAGATTTACCTTCTAAAGCATGGGACAAAAAGGCTTATGCTCATCAGGTAGTTTTCAGATCAGTTGTTACCTAAAATATTATCCTAAGGCATAAGAAAATACACGATTTAAGTTGCCTTTCATGAACATAATTAAGAATTAATAAGCCTCTGCTAGTGGCTAGTCCTCAGAATTTCCACTGTTTTGCCTTTTGTGACCTGTGTTATTAAAAGTCCATTATTTTTACAGACTTTATTAAATTGGATCTTATTAAAGCATTCTATATTTGCATTTGGTCTTTCATAATTCATTATTATTATGACATTTACTTTTTACCATCAGATCTGAAAACATATCATAAGCTACCCTTTTCTCTTGAAAGAAATGCTAATTTCAAACAGTCCTCTAATGGAAGTGAAAAGCTTTATCAGTTTTTTCATTTATTCAAGATCGTGTTAAGAATACTAATGTCAGACTTCAGTATGATAATGGATGAAAGCTTTTTTTTGTCAAAAGCTTAGAATTAGTGTTTTCAGAACATACTAGTAAGTATGAAAGTGAAGGAAACTAGCACAATCTTCAAAAACATGACTCCTTGATATGTATTACTTCTTTCACTAATTAATTACTGAAAGTTATATTAACATATTTCTATATGCAAGCTGTTCATCTACAACTTTTGGTATGTGTGTGTGTGTGTGGTGCGTATGTGTTATTTTTTTTACAATGAACTTCTGAAATGTTATTGGATTGATTCTTGCCAAAGAGTTCAATCTTCAGTACCTGTTCTTACGGATCTCAAAGTCATCAGATCTGTCTGATTATATCTAAGAAAGCAAAAAGTTCCTCTTGCATTGTGAAGAATAAAAGTAAAATATGGTAATGGTTTTAATCTCCACTTGATTCTTATAAAGCTTTTTTGGAACAGGTGCCTAAAGATTTAAGTATATCTTACAAAAATGGTATTACTTCCTATGTAGGAAGGAAAAACTTTATACTAAAGGTTTCAAGTTTTTATCCCTCAGTCAAGACCCTATTTAATAGCTGTACTCGGGTTCTAAGGCAATACAGTAATTATCCTTAATAGATTAGTTTTTTTGATCCAAACTAACTTAGCTATGGCTTTTGGCCTTTTGAAATTTAAATCAATGCCAGTGCTACGTCCTTGGGCATGGGAGTTGCACAGATAATTTAAACTGGAATTTGAAAAGTGGATTCAAGAATCACACAATCATTAATGCTAGAATTGGCATCTATGAGTGATTTTTTTCCTCCTTTCAAAATGAGTCATCCAAGGAGATGGCATGACAATGCATTCTGTTCAACATCTGAAGATTCCAAATGAAACTTTGCTTTTACCCTTGTACTTATCTCCACTGTGGTATCATTTTGCTTTTTCTCATAAAGAAATAAGTATTTGAATTTAGTGGGGTCATCTTAATTTATTGAAATGCCAACTGATTTCTGTATTGTTGCTGTTCCTGTTACAGTAGTAAAGTATGGGATTCAGAGTTGGGAATAAAAAGAATGCCAAGAATAGTGGAGGGCTGTTGCCTGAGTATGAAACTTTCTTTTAAAAAGGAGATGCGGATATATTTTCCTAATAATATGGATCTGTTGTTTTGATTACTGTCCTTCATTACTTATGATTTATATTTTAAGAATAAACCAGAAAAAACATTGAGAGCATTTTGTATTTTTTGTTAATGCAGAGCTAGGTAATAAAAAAACAGTGCAAGAACTCAATGAAATATTATTCATCTATCTCTGTCCCATTAATTTTCCAAGTGCATAGAAACTTAGAGCCATTTGGGCCATCAAGTCCAACCCTCTAATTGGTGCAGGAATCCAAATTAAAGCATTCCTGACAGGTAACTCTTTGACTACATTCTAATTAAGAACGGGAATTACCTCCTTCATTAATCTGAATTTCATGTTGCTTTTACCACTAGAAGTTTTTTTTCTTTTTTTGGTTTCATTTACCAATATCTATCACTTAATACAAGTAGTCCTTGATTTACAACAGTTCATTTAGTGACCGTTCAAAGTTACAACGGTACTGAAAAAAGTGACTTATGACCATTTTTCACACTTATGACCATTGCAGCATCGCCTTGATTTACATTTGGATGCCTGACAACTGACTCATATTTATGACGGTTGCCGTGTCCTGGGGTCATGTGAACCCCTTCTGCAACCTTCTGACTAGCAAAGTGGATGCGGAAACCAGATTCACTTAACAACTATATATATACTGACTTCAAAACTGCAGTGATTCAGTTAACTATGGCAAGAAAGGTCGTAAAATGGGGCAAAACTCACTAAACAAATTGGTCAATTAGCAACATAAATTTTGTGCTCAATTGTGGTCGTAAGTTGAGGACTACCTGTATTCCATCTGGTGATATCCACACACAGTATTGGTTATATGAAGACTGTGTTACCAATGAATTACAAGAATAATGAAACCCTTAAGATGCAGCATTTGTCTACAAAGCAGAACGTGCAGTTTCTTGCAGAATAAAAACTAAAAGGGATAGGAGAGGTTATTAAAAATAAATTAAAATATTGTGATGAATTCAAGTATCTCTTATCAATGAATCCAGACGTATCCAAATCCTTTAAATTTTTTTAAATAAGTAAATAAAAGTCAGTTCCTTTATTAAGTCATCTTCAAAAGGGAAACATATACTCAAACAACAGGGAGAGAAAGAAACACAAATAACTTTTGCGATCACCCAAAACCATGCTTTCAGGAATTATTAAAAAAATGCCTGTAATAAGTTCCTTATGTTGTCATTTCATGCTTTTTTTATAGGTTCAAGCATTGCCACAAGGTACACAAGCCAAATCTTTTCACCATGTATATACAAAACAATTAAAACAAAAGAAAAATGTAATCACAACTGTCTTCCTTGTGAGGTCTCCATCCCAGTGAAAACTCTTAATTGAATTTTAAAAGCAATATTTTTTTAAAAAAAAATACAAGCAGTCTTGACATAAACAAAACCATGGTATGGATTTTCTCTTTCATCATCGATATAGAAGTTCATAAAAGCGTAACCGTGCTATGAAATTGAACAGGCAGTTTTCAAAGTACAGAAACTGCCTTATGGCTGTACCCCTTTTGAGAAGCTGAGCCAACTGGTTTCTCGCTTGGTAATGGCACATCATGTGGTTTGGAATTTTTCCCCATTTGTGGAAACTGTTGTCTCTCTGTGGCTCCCACAGAGAACTTGGAATTTCCTAATAGATTACGAGCCGCGGTGGCGTAGTGGTTAGAATGCAGTACTGCAGGCTACTTCTACTGACTGCACGTTGGCAGTTCAAACATCACCAGGCTCAAGGTTGACTCAGCCTTCTATCCTTCCGAGATCGGTAAAATGAGGACCCAGATTGTTGGGGGCAATAGGCTGACTCTGTAAACCTCTTACAGAGGACTGTAAAGCACTGTGAAGCGGTATATAAGCCTAAGTGCTATTGCTTGACTAATAACCACAATTCAACCCAGGTACTTGTTAAGTGAGTTCTGCCGCATATTACAACCTTCTTTGCCATGTGTGTTAAGCGAATCACTACAGTTGTTAAGTTAAACATGCACTCGTTAAGCGAATCTGCATTCCCCCATTGACTTTGCTTGTCAAAAACTTCCTAGGAAGGAGAATTGCAGATGACAATTCCAGGATGCTGCAACCATTGTCGGGTTCCAAGCACCTGAAGTGTGATCACGTGACTGTGAGGAATGCCGCAATGGAGCAGAGTCCCTCTGTGAGGTAGTTGGGTGGTTTATAAATATGAAATATAAATAAATAAGTGTGAAAACTGGTCATACATCCTGGCCATAATCTATTTCAATTTCTCCCTTCAGGACACTACTATAGAGCATTGTATGCCAAAGCAAGCAGACATATAGATAGTTTTTGTCCCCTGTGCCAACACTCTGCTGAACACTTAATTCCCACAGCACTGTCTCATTTCTCATCTTCTCATCTTTCCTACTGTCTTCTCTTATTGATTTCTTATGATTTATCAATTGTTGCCTGTAATCAGAGATAGTATTCAGCTGGTTTGGACTGGTTCGGGCGAACCTGTAGCGGAAATTTTAACTAGTTCGGAGAACCAGTAAATACCACCTCTGGCTGGCCCCCCCCCCGCCCCCCCCCCCCCCGCCCAGCAGCAGTTGTAAGGTGAACACGGTGGTCATAAAATGGGTGCCATGATCATTAAGCTAACCCATTATTCACGATAGGGCAGTTTTTGCCGAAAACTGGAAGTAATCACTGGTCTCCAACAAAAATGTCATAAATTGCAGTCATGTGACTGTGGGGCACTGCAGAAATATGGTCACCTGACCACGGCGGGAGAGGAAACATGAAGACATTGGAACGCTGAATCTGGGTCCCAAGTCTCATTTTCAAGATATGTTGTAATTTCAAGTGGTCGCTAAGTGAACACTCTGTATTATTTTGGAAGTCATTGTTGCTCAGATGAAGAGTCATCAACCAAGTTACGATTTTTGCATTGTTTCACTGATAAGTTGGAGGATTCCCTCCAACTCATGACTGTTCCTATTTGTTGACAGCCTTTTGAAGTCAACAGGAAGGAAGACATTCACATAATGGTTTGCAAAAATGCTTTTGACAGACTGAATAAAGGTGTTTTCCATGTGGAAATGCCAATATTATGTATCCTTCTTCAACCTAGTACCTTCCAACCTATTGGTGCAACTCCCCCGTTTCAAATTATAATGGTTTGGAGGGCACAATAATAATACCCAAGTTGGATCCTGCAACAATAGCCCAATACAGATGGAAGGCAGCAGATTGGACAAAGGGTGGAATTTCAATTGACAGTAATATTATTTTTTAAAAATGAGTAAGAAATTATTTTTGATGCATTTCATCTATCAGGTTATTGTTTGTTTAGGAATTATAGTTTTAAGAAGAAAGATGGTAGTGATACGATCATCAGATCTGAATGCCTTACAATTGTTAAAATGCCGCCTTTAATCATGTTTAGTTCTTTTTCCTCTTAAAATCAGTTGCTGACCATTTTCTTGACAGATGTATAATGGAAAAAAAATGCAAGCACTGTTCCAGCCAGATGATCCTCACAGTCAGAAAAAAACAAAACAAAACCTAAGGCCAGGGTCACTTTGAAATTTTGTTTTAAACAAAGTCTGATCCAGCAGAACAGCGCTTTTATCTTCTTTAAAACTGGATCATTTTGTTCCCGAACTGTTTTGAGGTTGTCCTTCTCACTCTCAATATGGGAAGTGGAAAGGGAAAAAAAAAGGAACAGAGAGCTGAATTGAAGAGAGATGTCCACTATCCTGTTCCATGTGCAATCAGGAAGAATAAGCAAAGTTAATGGATAAATAAATTAACTTTACTTGAAAGCAATTATACAAAATGATTATGGGATTCCCTACCTTTTGAAAGTGTCCAAATAGCAATAGCAGTTAGACTTATATACTGCTTCATACAACGGTTTACAGAGCAGTTTACAGAGTCAGCATATTGCCGCCAACAATCTGGGTCCTCATTTTACCGACCTTGGAAGGATGGAAGGTAGAGTCAACCTTGAGCCGGCGGGAATCGAACTCCTGGAGTGACCAGTGAGCTAGCCTGCAATACTGCATTCTAACCACTGCATCACCATGGCTCTGAGCAATGTTTCTCAGCCTTGGCAACTTTTAAGTTGTGTGGATTTCAGTTCATCAATTCAGGGCTGACTGGGGCTTTCTGGGAGTTAAAGTCCCTTCATCTTAAAGTTGCTAAGGTTGAGAAACAGGTGCATTCATGTGGCTTCTTGTTCCAATTAGGAATTTGGGCTTATTGGCTCCTTCTTATGCTACAATTCTGTTTTCTACATTCCACAAGAAAAGCAAAATAGATTCCAATGATCTCATTGCGCGGAAATCTTGTGTATTACAAATTTCCCCCTTTAAAAATATGTCAATAGAAAAGTGATTTCATATTTACGGTCCCTACACAGAGCGCCACTGACCCATGAAATAACTGTTTGGAGGCTTTTGAAACAAGAGCAGAAAGCATGCAAGCGTATCTGTTGTACCGAAAGAATATAATTGGAAGCGATGGTTTCAACAGGATTTCATGAATGAACATGTCCAGGCATCCAGCCAGATCAGCACTGCTGTTTGTAATGGTACCATGCCCAGCAGCATTGAACTTGAAACTACTGTGCAATTCTGGATTCAGTAAAAACCAGTACAAAGGTTTACCCACACAAGTCATAAAGATAAACCTTAGTTATAGAGAACGTAATATGCAACTGAGATATATATATATATATATATATATATATATATATATATTTACCTTGGAGCTCTCTTCTCTCCTCAAAGTAGATGAGAGAGTGTACAGAGTCATAATGAAGAAGCCTATAAAGTCGAGAGTTGAGTGAACAAGAATTTACTAGGACTAACAAAAACAGCCCTAAGGAGCAATGAAGCTTTAGATTCCTTCTAAAATCTTCATCAAGCAAGTTTTTAGAACAAATCAAATAGAAAAAGAATAACAAAGTCTAATAATGAAACCAGATGTTTCAACCTTGAAGTTTACAATTTTAGGTTCAGTCCCAAGATGGGAAATATACACTGATAGACTAGTAGGTATTATCTGAGGCAGATTACAGCCTTAGGCAAATCTTCATCTCATCTTCCGTTAAGATCAAGCATCCAGGGTTATTACAAAGGATTGTATTAAGATAAATTACACGAAGAACTTTGGTATGTTTCAAAGTACGGCTTGAAGTCCCAAAGATCATCAATTGCTTTCCAGGGCAACAAGGGTTTGTGCTTAAAAAAAAAAACCAAGAAAAAGAGGAATGAATTATCTTTTTGAACAAGAAAGAGCAAGTGGCTCTGCAATTTTGGAATCCCACCGTGCAATCAGGTTGCACTTTGGCTGAACCCAGCTGAACACTATTTTCTCTCCCACTCCCACAAAGTGTGTTCTTCAAGACAAAGAAGACAAAGCTGTTTGGTATACCATGAAAAAAAGAAGACAGTTTTTAACATCCAAAGGAAGCTCCGTTCAGCTGCTTTAGTGACCTATCTGGGGTTTCGTTTTATATTAGGTTGTTCTGCTTATCAAGCAAAGTATAGATTTTCTAAAGCATATCATACCCTGAAATATAATTTCTGGTAGTAATTATTATACAAGGGTTTCTGAGTTAAGAATAAGTAATTTAAAACACATTCATCCACTCACAGTATCAGGTAGATTCTCTTGTGCTTTGTTTCTGTGTGTGTGAATAATCATCGTCAGAAGTAGTCAGAAAGAATGCACCTTTCTCCTCTTGTTTTCCCCACAACAACCCTGTGAGGTAGGTTGGGCTGAGAAGGCCCGAAGTCATCCAGCTGTCTTTCATGGCTAAGACGAGACTTGAACTCACCATTCCCCCCTTGCTAGCCTAGTGCCTTAATCACTAGACCAAACTGTCTCTCGTTTATTTTATTTGTAGCCAGTCCTCCTAATTTCTCACAATCTTCCTAAGTCTTCAGAAATTTAGTATGTTTACAATAACTTCTAGCATCCCCAGCAAATTTAACAAATAGCTATATTAACTACAAATTTGAGGAGTTGAAGACTCAAAATATATGGAGAACAAAGGATTGATCAGTTCATTATTGGGTCTATTAGTATTCCACATGAATCACAGGAATCATGAAATGGAATATTTTGTGTCATTGTCAAAGCAAGAAGTCCTTAGACAGGAACTGTTTTATAGTAATTTATTCTGGGGAAAAAGAACAGCCAAACACTTAAGAGTATGACGCAAGCATACCTGGCAGACTCTCCATTGTGCGTCCGAAATAAATTAATAAATTCTTGTGCAAGAAACTGAAGAGAGGAAAATCCCAACGATTCCCAAATGGAATTTTACACAAAGCTCAGTCCTGTTCTTAGTGGGTCAATGACAGCTCTGTTCTGGATTTCAACTTCTTGGGTTAAAGACAAGTGCAGTTTTTATTAGCTATTGTTAAAAAGCAGGCCATCGTAACTCTGAAATTATCTCAAATAACTTCTGCCCTGTGCTTCTGTCCAATATGCTTCTTTTGTTTAAGATGTATTTGTCTAGCTTCTTCTAATGACCTTGGGCTGTTAGATGCAAGGACTTTGGAAAAATATCACACATAATGGCAGACAACACAACTGTCTAAGATCTAAGACCCTATCAGCAAGTCTACCGTATCTATGGTAAATGAATGCATTCAATATGCTATTTTTCTCTCAACACTTAGGCAGTTGTGCTTTGTTTCACTGAGCTGATTGCTTTTTAAGGTCCTTGTTTATTCTAGCTAAAGGCTTCCATGAAATCTGGCACGGTGCTCCATGAAGTTTCTGGAAGACTGTGCTGATTGGTAATTATTGGAGTTGCAGTCTAACATAGCATGAGGGTGCCAAGTGGCAAAGGCTAGTCTGTAGTATTGCAAAAACTAGTTATTCTTGTAATTAAAATGGATGCTTTTGTAGTTAATTAAATAAAGATACGTGGTCATTATTTTGCCAGGTTAGACAAATTCTTAACTGGTCAAGTGCTGATCTACAAAGCCTTCATTCTTTGAACAAATTGCTTATTTCTGAATCAAGGCCACATTTCCTTAACTCCACTGTTTCACTGTTTTTATTATCAGCATATACCTCCTCAATAGCAACAGCACTTAGACTTACATACCGCTTTACAGTGCTTTACAGAGTCAGTATATTGCCCCCAACAATATGGGTCCTCATTTTACCAATCTCAGAAGGATAGAAGGTTGAGTCAACCTTGAGCCGCTCAGAATTAAACTCCAGGAGTGAGCAATTAGTTGTTAGTCCTGCAGTAATGTATTCTAACCACTGCATCACCATGGCTCTTAAGAGTAGCTGATATTTTATTCTAATGAGCAGTAGGTCTCAAGAAATCCATGATGCTGTGGACTGAAAATAGTAGTCTTCTGAACACTACACAGATGTTACATTTATGACCTGCCTTCAGGGGAAACATGATAACAGTGTTCCAATATTTGAGGGGCTGCCGCAGAGAGGAGGGGGTCAAGCTATTTTCCAAGGAACCTGAAGGCCAGACAAAGAATAATGGATGGAGACTGATCAAGGAGAGATTCAACCTAGAAATAAGGACAAATTTTCTGGCAGTGAGAACAATCCATCAATGGAACAGCTTGCCTTCTGAAGTTGTGGAAGCTTCATCACTGGAGGCTTTCAAGAGGAGATTGGGCTGCCATTTGTCAGAAATGGTGTAGGGTCTCCTGCTTGGGTGGGAGGTTGGACTAGATGACCTACAAGGTCCCTTCCAACTCTGTTAGTCTATAAAAAGCTTCAGGACAGATCTGCTGCCTCATACAACCTCCTCCATGGACCTGCAGAAAGACAGACTGTCAAATTCTTGGCAGCAGGACAATAGAGTCTCACATATAGAGATATAGTTAGAGATATTTCAACAATTGGATACTTTTACTTTAGCAGCATACGTATCTGTAAGTTCATTAGGGTGGTGACTTCTCGATTCCTTTGTTAAAAGTTTAATGATCAGGAGGTGGCTAACTGTTTTCCTGTTAAAAAAGGATGCTCTGAACTTGTAATGGTTTGCATATTGTTACCCGTTTGTTTTATTTAAACTTATATGCCACCCATCTCACCAAGGCAACTCTAGGTGGCTTATATTCATTCCATTAAAATCTATATCTATAAA
>JANHJO010009175.1:28242-42347 GCA_032468235.1 Pseudoxyrhopus heterurus
CAAAAATATGTGCATATAGAAGAAATAAAGTAAAAGTAATTATAGAATCGTATCTAATATTATTAAAAATTTAATGATAGTTGGATTAATGCTTGGAGTAAAAGTAAGGCAAGTTACATGATTCCAGTTCAGTTAATAGTTTAGTTTATTGATTAGCCCATAGACCATATCAAAATACAGAGTTCCAAATACAAATTATTAATAAAAATGATTCCACTTCAGTGGCAACATGGGAGGAGGATCTTAAAACTATGCAGACTAGTAGAACTATGAACAATCTCCCTTTCTGAAAGATGTTGTTCGGGAGACCAAGTTCTCTTGGGAAACATCTAGTATGTGGAAAGTGAGATCCTTCACTTAAGATTATTTCCTAATTGGGTATTATCCCTCAGGTAAAGAAACCTTCACACATAAAGAGAGAGATTTTGAAGAATTCACTCTGGCAATTTGTACAGCAGCATCCATGGCTTTGATCATGCTGCTTTGACTTCCATTATGACCTACTGAAGGATGCCAAAAATGCATGCTTTTTTCAGTGGCAGGGCTTGCCTACAAGGCTCATGGTTATTTTCCAGCATGGTGGGAATAATATTAGATTGTTCGTTATTTTTTTTTAAGTCTGAATACTATAGTTTTAGAGTCTAAAAGAAATATCATTTTCAATAGAGAGAAACAGATAAAGGAAATATATTTTTCTGAATCATTGGTATTGTGTCTGTGAAGAAATATAAACCATTCAAATATGGAAATGATAAATTCTGTTTGAACAGACTTATTAATGTATCACTTGTTCTACAGAGGGAAGCACAAGAAAGAGAAATTGCAGAGCAGTTTCGATTGGAACAGATTAGAAAAGAACAGGAGGAAGAGCGTGAAGTAAGTGAGTTTAATTTCTTACTCAACTGTAGAATAACAACTGTGTAAGGTATAAAGCAAGGGGAAGCTACTAGCTGTAGTTCCAATGTTTTTTGTTGAAAACAAAATGTTTTCAGATATTTTCTACTAGAAGAAAAACATAGGTTTCTGGTATAAAGTGTGACGTGATAAAATGTACATTGTAACATCATGACATGAATCCTTTTGAATTTTTATTGTGATGTTGCATACAAGTTCATAAGTCTTTTTGCTTCCATCATCATGCACGTTTCATCATTTCTGCCCACTATTCCCTGGGAATGGTGACAAAGGAGAAATGAGTATCCAAGCTAATTTTTTTTTATCAATACTACCCACAATCATATTTCAGATGCTCTCTTCCAAAGAGGTTTGGAATATCATTTTTATATATTTTGTTACTTTTTCAGTTTCCCCCTATCTTAATATTTCTGTTCAATATCCTCTTTCCCTTACTGCCCTTATTTACTTACTTACTTACATTACTATATGGCTACCCATCTGACTGCCATGACTCTGGGAGGCTTATAAGGTTAAAAATGCCCCCAAACAGTACATCAATAATCAAAGTAACCACAGAAATCATTCAAACATTTTACAAAAGCATTTAAAACAATTCAAACACAGTCTGCTGAAGAATTCATTTATTTTCCTACATAGTCATTTAGTCACCAACATTACCAGATCCTCAGATCTGATGGCAAACCCATGCTTTCCTACTCTTCTAGAAGGCTAATAATGTTGGGTTCAGTCTCACCTCAAGTCAATATAAGCGTAGGATAATTTTACTCTTGTATAATTTTGTTGAAGCAAAAATTATGCTATTAACCAGCATTTGGATAGAATGTCCATTCAGCGTTTTTTTTATAGAAAGCTGCAGAATAAGTCTACATTTGTACCTGTAATTGAACTGCTTCTCAATGCAAATAGCTGTAAAAGGGGGGGAAAAGATATATTTATACATCAGAACAAAAACATCATTCCCAAATGATTCACTGTGTACAAACACTCCTTATATATACATATTACCTATAGTCTATTGCTATACAACAGAGTTTGCTTATATGATGTACTTTCATTCAGCTTCTTTTAATAGCCAGTCATTTATCTGTCCACATAATGAATCATCTCTTTTTATATCTGTAGTGCAGATCCAAGAATTGTTAACATTGCTCTTCCTTTATTGTTCTTTAAGTGTGTTCACTGATATGGAATATCCATTGTAAACATCTATTTTGCACTGAAGCTTTAGAGACTAGTTACTTTGGAGGGGAAGTTATTCTTTACATAATGAAAACAGATCTTGCTAAGCTGCTGTTTGTTTTTTCTAGTATAATTGCTTGGGTTCAGTAAACACTATTGCATTTGTTATACAGTATTGGTAAATGTCAAAATACAGTGATAGAAAGCAGGTGCCTCAGAAGAGAAAATAGAAAAGGATAACAACATTCATCCATTTATAAAAGATTAAAATAAGTCCATGTGCAGGTAAACGAAAAAATAATAAAATATTTAAGTGTATGTACTATTTTCAATTTCATCTAGTCTAGTTCTTGTTCAATGGTGTTATGTCTACTAGAGCATTTCTGTGACAGATGAGTATCCAGCCTCTATTTGAAGTTCTCCAGTGAAGAACTCACCACTTCATGTGCAATAATGTTCCCCATCTGATACTTCATACAATCAGGAAATTTATCCTGACATTTAGCCTGAATCAATGTACTTGTAGCTGTAACCCATTGATTCTGATTTCTACTTTCTGATACATTTGACAATAAGTGCTTTCCTTTTGTGTGACAATGCTTCTGCTATCTTCCCTTAATCTTCTCCCTGTCTCATTGTCTTCAGATCTTTTAATCATTCATCATAGAGGTTAATTTCCAGGCTCCCTACCATTTGAATTCAGGTTGCAGTTTTTGAACTCTGATTCCCAGAACTGGAGACAATATTTGAAGTGGGATTCAACCAGGGCAGAGTAAATTGGAACATTACTTCCCATGATCTGAAGTCTGTATTCCTGTTAATACCTACTAAAATAGCCATTGCCTTTTTAGCAACTGCATTATACTACTGGATCATGTGTAACTTGTGGTTGACAAAGACACCCAGACCCCTTTCACATATGCTACTCATAAGCCACGTTTCTTCCTTCGTATATTTATATCTTATATTTTTCCTATTCAGATGCATAACTGTATACCGTGTTTCTCCAAAAAGATGATCCACCTTGAAAAGAAGTCCTATCACGTTTTTGAGCGCATGTGTTCAAATTAAGCCCCACCCACAAAATTAGCCCTAATTAAGACCCCGCCCACCCTGGGATGCAGGGGGTGGGGTGAGGCACACAGGTAAAAAATAAGCTAGGATGGGGATGGGGGGGTGGACCTGCCCTAATTACCAGGCCTCGTACACCCTGACACCTGCCTTGCCTTCTTCTGTGGCCACTTGCTGCCATTCGCACGCATCGTCCTGGCCTCCGTTTTGCCTTCAGATACCTGCCGGAAGGCATCTGAGCCGATAACAGAGCTCCAGATCAATCCGGACTCTATTGTCAGCTGCAGAGGGCTTTCCGGAAGGCATCTGCAGCCAATGCCTTCCGACAGGCATCTGAAGGCAAAATGGAGGCCGGGGCAATGCATGCGAGTGGCAGCAAGCGGTTGCGGAAGAAGTGGGCCAGCAGCGGGCTCCTGCTGGGCGGGGCTGTCGGTGCCATCGCTGCGAGGTGAGTCAATAATTAGAACCCTCCAAAAAGAAGGCTTAGCCATTTTTTGAGGGGGTCAAAAGAAAATAAGACCCGGCCTTCTTTTTGGAGAAACATGGATATTTTTCTTCATTTCAGCCCATTGCACAAAGTCTGTTTTGATTTTTTTTAAAATATTTCTTTCTTCATTAAAGAATTAACCTTCCTTCCAGTGTTGGGTCTCCTACAAACTTGATAATTTTTCCTCAATTCCCTCTTCCAAGAAACTGGTTAAATATTGTACAACACAGGGTACAATACAGAGGCACCCAGCCATAACAAGCTTTCCTAGGTACATTCAGCCAATTGTGAATCTTTGTAGTGACTATCATCTAGCCTCTATTTTACCATTTTATTAAGGAGAACATCATGAGAAAGTTTATCAAAGGCATTTCTTGAGCTGCATTTAGATGCACTCAGATTTATGACATTTTTCTGTTTTAACTAAGCTAGTAACTCTATCAAGAAAAGAAGATGACTCTGACATGATTGTTTGCAGCAAGCCGGTGCTGGATCCTTTTAATTGTAGTATGTTCATCCAAGGGCTCACAAACATGCTGTTTATTATGGCTTGATTTGAGGCTGAAGAGAATCACCAGTAGTTGTCAGTCCCTTTTCAGAATTGATTCAGACTCAAGACAGTTGGCTGCTAACTTAAGAGTTAGATGCTGAGCTTGGGAGAGTGCCAAACCCCAGAATGCACCATCAGCTAAACATACTGTAGCTCAGCAGTGAAGTTCTGGACAGCTCTTTGAAAGGAGAAGGCATTAATTCCACTCATTAGATAAAGCCATAAGCTCTGTCTATATAACATCATCCTCCAGACCCTCTCCCTGGTTAGAAATATTGGTCTTGCATCTTGCCCTGAATTCCTGCAACCTAATGTTCCAAGGGCAGCTACTCCTTGTCTTATGGGTAGCATCAGCTTTAATTTCGAACTGTCTACTGTGAATTCTTCTGATTCTTGAGACATAAAGAATGTTTCTTTAATAACCTGGTACCTCTGTCTTAAATTCCATGCAGCTTGCAAACTGATCTCCTTGTTACAATTTATGGATGGGTCATATTACTATTATTCTCATCTTTTTTATAAGTAACGGGCAGCAAACATACCCGATACTCTTGTTAAGTATTTTCCTCATATCAACAACTCTTAGGCACCTTAACCATTAATCAAACTGGCTCCCTATTATAAATAAATAGATTAAATTATGATATACAATATAAGATATGATTATTTAGATCTATTCAAGCCTTTATTTATGCTTCCCTAGCCAGTGCTTATGTGTGCTTATTTTTGCCTTAACTACTGAGAGTGTCAAGCTTATAACATTGGAGTACAATCCAGAAAGAAAGATTTACAATGAATCTTGTTAACTGTATTGTATCGTGAAGAAGATTGGTATACAGAATCTTGGAATTAAATAAGCCTAAACTCTAGCACATTCATTCTTAAATTCATTTTGATATGGCTCCTATGATCTATTTGAACCTCTTTTGAACCTGCCTGTAGTTTTCTTGACAAAATTTCAGAAATGGTTTGCCATTGCTTGCTCTCTGCGGCTGAGAGAGAGTGACTAGCCCATGGTCACCCAGCTGGCTTTGCATCTCACAGTCTTCTGGTTTCTAGCCTGATCCTTTTACTACTACATCAGACTTGGTCTCTACAGAGAGATTTAGAAGAAGCCAATTAAGGCTCAAGATTTTTACGTTACCTTGCATTCTGTTGATGACAAGTCTGAGGTTGTCCATTATAGATGTCATGCTGGCAAATCTACATTTTTTTTAGATTCTCTTTCTCCCCACTTTTGAAAGAAGGGATGATATTTTCTGTCTTCCAAGCTTCTGGAATCTTGCTTGTCTTCTCAAAGATTACTGCAAGTGTTCTGTGATCAACCATTAACCTATTACCCATTCACAACTTTTTTTCTCTCAATGGGCCTACAGCCTCTTTGGCTTTATTGCTAACATATCAAAATAACTCATTTTTGTTGGTTTTGAGGGCGTGGGTGTGGGTCTCTTTTGTAAGCCTTATGTCAAGTTCTTTGGCAGCTGCCTAAATTAAAGGTGATCCTTTTCCAAGCATGCTTTCTTGGAGTTCTCATTAGCGAGATTTACTGAGGTGGATAGATTGGGCTTACAAAAGTTTCATCTCCTCACATCATTTGGGATTTCAGGTAGCTGCCCAATTCAACTCAGTGGAGAACCACCCACCATCACTAGACACTTTTTTTCAAGGAGGCTCTTGGCTTAAGTCCATGGAGGGACTATATGTTTTCTCTAGTGTTCTGTAGCAAGGTTTGCTCATGTAGTTGTGGATCATCAGGAAAATCATAATTACCCCTGGATGCTTCCTAAACCTTTTGCCTCTTTTGGTCATATGAGCTGTTATCTCTGCCAAAGTTCTCCCCTACCCCACCGATCTATGTATTCACTTTTCTGGCTCTTCTGAGTGTATCCATTGTCCTGTCCAGGAACTTCTCATCTCCACTGATGCGTGATGTGGAAGCATTTGCTTTAAGGTCTTTAACTCTCTCTTTCAAGAAAACAAGATTCCACTTGCAAGTGTATTTTGGATCTTCTTCAGCCGGGAAAACAAACATTGTATACACCATGATTCCCTCACTCCCCATATCCCTTTGAGCTTCCTCTTTTGATTACTCTAGCAATTTCCCATGAATACTTCCCTGTTTGCTGACTGAACTTATGAGCAAACAGAAAGCTGTTTTCTGGAAACTGGGTTCCTAACATACTTCCTTGAGTTGTCTCAACTAGGTCAACAAAGGCCATACTGCAGTCAGACACAATGGGTAGTCAGCAGCACTCGAGACATTAAAAGTAATTATCAGCAGCGCTTAGGAAACAATAGACTTTTCCTCTTTTCTTTGCTCTTTTCTTTCCTCATCTGCTTTGTATAATTCACTTGCCAAACTCCTGTTTTCCGTTCAGACACCAAGTGAGCTTCTAGTGGATTTTATTAAAGTCTCTGGAAGGAATGGAGAAGCATCTCTCCTTCCTTAATGTCAACTATTGAATGTGTATAATGCAAATGATGCCTGCCCCATAGCAACACATTAACTTCCCAGACCAGATGTACATTATTTGTTGCTTGTTGACCCATTTGAAATGATATATATAAAACTTTTGCAGTGTATTTTCTACGTTGCTCTGGGTTCTTGTTCTTAGGTATTTCTTTGTACGATGTGATTTTGGAACTTAAAAACATCAAAAACATGGAGGCAAAAAGACAAAAGTTCTAATCTATAGTATGTGCATATAACTTTTGTACACTTTTTTGCTTGTGCTTATGTTTGTCCTGTTAATTTTTTATTCTTAATAACACTAACTTTTCATTTTCAAATCTACGTATGTCCCAATTTTAAATCCATTGAATCCAGTTTTAACCGTACTTGAAGATCAATCAAGCCTAAGTTGTGTAGCCTTTTTTAAGTTCCATTGCCTGATTTAAAAGATCCCGCTATTAAGAATGAATACATGAGAATCTAGCTCACCAGAGGAATCTGAAAAAAGTTGGGCATTCAAATATTCATTAACATTCTCAAAATACATAACATTTTAAAGAAATGTATTTGTTTTGAAAGCAGTAAGAGAACAGTTTGACTTAAAGTTATTTTATTGATGTATATTTTCATAACCAGGTAACCCATTTTGGAACAAATTTATGTATAGAGAAAGTTAATGTTGAGAACTTTGCTCTCTTGTTAAAAAAAAATCTGTGAGAAGGTTACAGGATTTTAATAAATTAATATATCTGTCTAAATATTTAATGGTTTTTATTTTTATGCTTTAAAGGGCAATTTGGCACTTTGCAATTATTCACTCAATCAAGTTCCTAAGTCCTTTCTGTCCAACAATTAAATTACCTATCACTGCTATGCAGTAAACTATTGATTTAATAATGTGTTATAAGAGAAGGATTTATTTTAATTAGTTGTTTTTTAGCTGTTATTAAGAAATGGATAAAGATGAATATCTTATTGAGATGTAAATTATAGAACTGTTGTGTGGAAATGGACTTCAAAAACAGGAAGACAGCCTAATACTTGGAGAACATTTTTTTCTTTAAAAAAGAAAAAGGAGCTTAAACATTAGAAATAAAAAGAAAGGAGTTTACTCTATACTTTATCTAGGCAAAGAGAAGAATCTTTCCCAGTTACCTTATGGCAATCATGAGTCAAAGTCAAGATGGCAGTCAAGATCATGCAAAGCCCTGCCCATTTTGTATGTGTGCTTGTATATTTAAAGGGTTAAGACTTTGATTGTGTGATCATGACCATTATCATGACTTTTTTTTTTATCTAGTAGTGTCATTTAAGTATCAGTGCTAGGCAATATTCATAACAGAGCAAAATCTTCTACTCTCACTGCACAGGCAAATTTTGATTTGGAAATATAAACTGTTTTAAATAAAGACAGTTAAGGTGAGGGTCAGGCCTGCCAATCATCATTTAGAAAGCTTTCTTAAAGCTAGTAGCCATTTATAGAATATTGGAAACGATAATCTCAAAATTTATTTCCTAGGTTTAAATCTCTGTAAAAGGCCGGGAGAATGGGTCAATGAGCCAACTCATGCCCCTCTTTCATTAAGAGTTGGAATGGCTAGTAGGTAAAAGCATAGAGTTGACTCTTCTCTTTTTCAGCCCTCAAAATGAACAGAATTTTAAAAAAACTGATAGTGTGAAATTTGATATTGCTACGAAATTTGAGTCAAGAAGAGGTAACTTACTCTCTCAGAAACCTAGAGAGCTTAACGCAAATGAAAGAAATCCACCATTTTGGAGAAATGATCCAATTTAGCCTCTGGCAGGCTTATGAGCAAAAAATTAAAGCGTAGTCTTGTCAGCCTATTTTTTATAATGCCATTCTTATTTACAAAATAATAGAATTAACAATGAAGTAGCTACTGATCTCTACATGACTTTTCTTTCTTTCTTTCCTCAGGCTATACGGCTCTCTTTAGAGCAGTCATTGCCTCCTGAACCCAAACAGGAGAGCACTGAATCAGTTAGTAAGCTACGTATCCGAACACCCAGTGGAGAATTCTTTGAACGGCGTTTCCTAGCCAGTAGCAAGCTGCAGGTCGTCTTTGATTTTGTAGCTTCCAAGGGTTACCCTTGGGAGGAGTTCAAGCTACTAGGGACTTTTCCCAGGAGAGATGTAAGTAAATAAAAGTGTTTAGAATACTTTTTCCATTCCTTTACCCAATTGTAGTTCATGCTTGGGGTGGTGAAGCTGAACGTGGATCATGAAATAAGCCTATCTCCTCCTCAGTGCAGAAGCTGATTTATAGGATGTGCTGTTGCATCTCTCTGAGATGGCCATCTCCTGTAGATAGCTCCAGCAAAAGAAAGTCCCCCAATTTTCAAGATACTCTTTTGTAATATTTCCCACCTTATACTTTTCATCTCAGAGATTTGTACTCTGATATTTAGGGCTCCACATGTGTCTGTCCATAACTAAGAACCAATCCGAGGATTCTTGTATTACTATTTCAATATTTGAATGTGAGAGCCAGCTTCTCAATGTCAAAACAAAAAAATGTTGGCTCTTTGATTAGATTATTCTATAATATCCCTTGTATTTAATCCTTGAGAACAATTAATCAGTGGAACCTTGTCTTCAGAAATTGTGGGTGCTCCGACATTGGAGGTTTTTAAGAAGAGATTGGACAACCGTTTGTCTGCAAAGAGAAGCCTCCTGCTTGAGTAGGGGGGTGGACTAGAAGACCTCCAAGGTCCCTTCTAACTCTGTTATTCTATCTGTATTGGCTCTCAAACAAATCTATTTAACATAGGATAAATATTAACTTGCGTGTTCACAGCCGCAAGGAAGGGTGCAAATCAAATAGATTGCTACTAGTAGCAGTTTATTTGATTAATTATTTTTATCAATAGTTTTGGATGCTTTCTCACTACATCTTGATGAATGGAGAGAACGAAACCCAAGGGCATCCATCAATCCTTGACCTTAATTTAGCCTTATTCATCTTACATCAGAATAATGCCATTTGCCAACCTTATATCTGTAATGGAATACTGATCACCAGGAGAATAACATGTTTTCTCTCAGCTCAAGGATGGTGATGAATGGCACTTTAACCTGGCTGTAACAACCAAATAACTGTCAATCATTCACCAAACATGATAGGAGGAACCATTCATTTCAACTGAGAATGCATTTGCAGAACAACTGTTGCTGCTACATCATCCACTTTGGCTCCTACAGCTCTTGGATCCATCTTTCTTTTGTCAGTACCAAAACAGCAGACTGATCTCTGAAGCAGCCATCTGCATGGAGTTGGTAGAGAGGTCCTAGGAATTAGCCTCTATCTCAGGGAGGTCTCCAAGTGATGATGGATATATTTGAAAAATGGAATGGGATTGCTTAGATTGACATACATAATGAAATAAACCCTTCTCTGGCATTACTTTAAAATTATATAAATAAAATGTAATCAGACAAGCATAACAGACGTTACTCTTGACACATATAGGACAAAGTACAAAAGAAAGACCAAAATTAGGAGTAGGCAACTATGGCAACTGTATGATGTGTGGACTTTGATTAGATTAGATTGGACTCCCAGAATTCCTGAGTCGGCATGGTTGGCTTAGGAATTCTAGGAATTGAAGTCCACAGGTTGTAAAGTTGCCATAGTTGCCCATTCCTGACCAAGATAATATCTTTATTGGGACCAACTGAAAAGACAGAAAAGTGAGCAAGGTTTTGAAACTTTACAGCGTATTCACTACTTCATGACCTTTTAGTTTCTCCTTCTAAAGGTATTACTTGATTGTTTCTTTTGGATTTTTCTAGTGATATCCTTTAATGACAAGATCTCTGATAACTACTTGAAAAGAGTTATGGCGTGGGTTTTGTATGGCATGGCATTTGAAACACAAGACAAGAGGCCCTTAACATCTCACAAGAGCATTGGCATGTCTTAACAGCCTGCACCTGCAAGTTTCTTTTGTAATCAAAATTAAACCTTGTATTTCTTTTTCTGTTCCACATTTCCTCTTTTAAATGCAAGCAATGAAATCCACTTATTTGGGAGTACTATATACCGGAGACTTAAGCTCTTTATTTACTGTATCTGGAGGCCTTAGTAAGTTAAGACTTCTACAGTATTTCACGTTTATTTATCTGAGCTATAGCTTAGGATCAGTTGGCACCTAAGTTACTTAAGGTTATTCAAATGCATTTAAAATGTTGCTTAATAATTCAAAACCAGTTTGTTTTGTTTAGAGTATTACGATTCTAAAAATCCCTTTAATTAGTCAATTCCAACAGCAGCTTAAATAAACAAGGATAAGGAAAAGGCATCTATTTCTTACCCTTCCGTTTCAAAATAGCAGTTAAAATAAATTTAACTGAGGAGAATACAGTGCATTCAGTCAAGAAAAGGATTTAGGTTGATTTAGAACCAGATTGTAACTGGATGATTGCAGGACTATAAAATATAGGTAGGGGATTAAAAGGACTTGGTTGGGAGCAGGTGTTCGTTTGGTATGTTGAATACCAACTGTACTGTAGAAGGAGATGGACATAGAAAGAAGCAAAAGGCTATGTTGTAACATGTATCGTATTTCTGAACATAAAAATGATGAATTACTGGATCAGTTCTTTTAGACCAGCATTGTACAAGACAATCCAACTTAGAAGTTGGATATAAAAATGATTGGCGTTTGTGTGGGGAGGGTGTGAAAAAAGAAAATGGATTTTTTTTCTGCTTTTCCCCACATTTTCCATTATTTTATCCTTTTATATCATAGTCCTATCCTTCTGTATCTAACTACATTGCAAGTTCCATTGAGGATAGTAAAAGTTCACCTTTTTTAATTACTTCCAAACGTTCTCCTGATTACTCTATGAACTACCTGAGACAGGGTATAATTCTCTGTCTAGTGGTCATTTCTCAATACTCTCATGAATATTGAACACTACAAATAACTGTCACCAAGATAAGAGTATGCTGTTTAAATGCCTCTACTCTGTTTTCTCATGCTTAGTTTTTACTTTATGAATTTTTGCTAGAAGAAACTGTAGAAGCAAAATGCCAAGAAATAGCCTTGGCAACATTAAGAAATTAACATTGCTGTGTCTGCTAACTAGAAATTTTAATGATCTCCTGCTGTTTTGGTAATTGGACAAGTAAATGCATCTTAATAAGGCTCTGATCTTTAGTGATCCTATACCCCAAACTTTGTTCATTCCGATAGGGCTTACGCTGTCAGAATTGCTTGCAAATCTGTAAATTACTAAGACATTTTTGTACACATGTTGTTGGTCTAAACTGTACATCGGTTATATTGTAGCATCTGGGAATGTTGTTTTCCCCACTCTGAATCTTTGGAGAAACATTTCCTCACACTGATAATTATAAATGGTGTCTTTAAGCTAATAGCTACCTCCTTTTTATTACACAATCTGTGTTCAATTGTATTTGTCTCAGGTTCTCAGCTTGATCATAAACATTTCATGTGCACCATTTTTCATAGTTCAGAACGTGAGATAAATTAGATTATGACTTAGAATGTCTTCAAACTTAGCCAACTGGAAAAAAATACTTTCCTTATCTCTTAGAATGCACATGTACAGTATTTGTAGTAAAAATAATTCAGAAATCCAGAAAACAAATGCATAATTTATTGACATTTAGCAATTCTTGGAAGAAATGGTACAATGGATTTAAAGTCCATTTTAAATGTATTCAGAATTCAAGAATTATATAGGAAACATAAATTATTGACTTGTGGAGGCCAATTAATTCAACTGTGACCCAAAGGGTGAATATCAGACTTGTGATTGAGCTGTTTCCTTTGAAAGAGAGTTCATTACTAATTCCCGTAGACCTCAGCTTATGTCCACAATTGGTACCAGAACCTCCATCACTAAGCAGTGCAGTTGTTAAATCAGTCATCATGTGACTGAGCCTGATTTTACAACCTTCTATGGCAGCAGTCATTACATGAATCAGAAGCTACTGGGAAGGTCACAGATAGCAATCATGTGACCCTGGTACGTTACAATCATCTTAAATATATGCATTTTATCAAGTGCATAAATCATGACTACGTGATTGCAAAGATGCTTCAACACTCGTCAGTATAAAGACCAATCATAAGTAACTTTTTTCAGCACCATCGTAACAATGAACTAAGTTGCTAAGAGCATTGCCTTTACTGGCAGACTGCCTATTGTTGTGGTAAATCACTTGCAGATATCTTTTCATGCAAGCCAAAATAATATACTAGCACCATACAAATCCTTTTAAAAAATTGGGGAAAAATGAAGCAAAGTGATAGTGCCTGCAGTGCACATGCATGTGGAGACAGCCAGGAGCATCTTCTAAAGTACTCTTTTCCATGGTTTACATGGGCCTCTTCCTTGTCTCCCTTGCATCTTAGAATTCACTTTTTAAAAATCAATGGGCCTAAATTAATTCCTCTTGATTTCAGTGTATCTTAAGTCATGAAGGTTTTTATTTAATGACACTCCAGTACAAAAGTTAAGACATTTTCCTATTGCCTAGACCAGGTGTCAAACTCAAGGCCCGCGGGCCAGATTCAGCCCGCAGGGTGCTTAGATCTGGCCCGTGGGGCTGCCCTGGAAACAGCAAAGGACTGGCCCATGGTGCCTCTGCCAGCAAAAATGGAGCTCATGAGGTCAAACACAACCCTGATGCGGCCCTCAATGAAATCGAGTTTGACACCCCTGGTCTAGACAGTATAGAAACCTCTAATTATTTCTCTTACAATGGGCATATCAAATGGATTGATTGATACCTATAGAAACTAATAGCATTTTTTTTTAATTTTTAAAAGATCTGAACAGTTATTCTAGTATCTCAGGTAATAGAGATTAGATAAGAAGATAATGAAAATGCTGTTCGTTCAAACAATGTTGTTAACGAATGTTGTATCTGTAAATATCGCTTCTACATTACATTTGATAGATGACATTTAGCACAGTATATTTTAAAAATGTATCCAGTCATCATCTATCAATTGCTCCTAAGCCAATATCCCTGTTTCCCCCCCATTTTTTTCCATATCACCATCCTTTCCTAATTTGTAAGTCAATTTAGCATGGGGAAAAAGAATTGAATCTCTTTTTAGATATTACATTCATAGCTTTCTAACTGATGTAATTGTTTCCAGAGATACTAGAATTCTGTTGTATTTAGGTTGTAATACTGACCATCCAATCAAAGGTGCTACATACGTGTATCCAAAGTTGCCCGAATCGTAAAAATAACACTATTTATTGCTTCCAGTATTTAACACTTCATTGTGGGTAAATTTGATAACATTTGATATATCAAAAATTAATATCCACTTCTTATTGTCTACAAACCAATACAGTGGAATCTCAGTTCACAACCACAATTCGTTCCATAACTTTGGTTGTGAACCGAGTTGGTTGTGAACTGAAACAAATTTTCCCA
>JANHJO010009178.1:26821-40484 GCA_032468235.1 Pseudoxyrhopus heterurus
CCAAATCTGAGAGTTTCATATTTTCCCCCACCGAAAAGAAAGTCAAGAGTCCATCCCCTGCACCCACAAGTCCATCACATGGTCCAATCATATTTTCATCCCGACTGGAGACTAACCCCAGTCATTCCGCTGCAGGGCAATCATCCTTGGCTCCCAGAGAAAGGAATGTTGTTGTGACTAATCTTCCATAGCTCCTTGCAATCCCCCCTCCCGCTTTCTCAGGCACTAAATGGGACAGCCTCGAAGCTCCAAAGGAAAAAATGGCTTCCAAGGCTGACAGTGTCCTTCTACGCTATTGAAAAATTTAATCCATTTGTTTTTGTATTCCCAAACTAAGATGCATGAAAATCTTTCACAATATGATTTTAAAAATGCATTCATAAGAATAAATGTGCAAAAATGTGGAAATATTCAGGAATGTTAAAAACCCAATGAAATCCAGTTATTAAAGACTGATATTTTTATCGTCTCAATGAACAACTGCTCGAAATAAAATTGGAAATAAAATTAATCCATGATAAATCAGTGATCTACTGCTCAGCATGAAAACTATACATTATTTAATCTTAAAATGAAAGTTACATTCCTAACTAAATTTGCTAAAAAAATAAGAGAAGATTCATGTTGATTTTTTAATGAAACAAGGATGCTCATCTCCTACTTTGGGAAGGATATACTTTGTAAAAATAACTCAGTGGATTATTATGAGTAATAGCTTTTTATGGAAGCTATTCTTTCATTTGCTATAATTTTCTTCCTTACAAATTTACTTTTCTTTTATTGTTAATATATTTTAGATTTTATTAAAGCACACAGAAACATATACAGTAAGTTTCTAAAAGTAGTCCAAATAACTCTGAGTGGGATTAATCATCCCTATATCTTTTTCTTTTTCTATTTAGTTTCATGACTAAGAAATGAACATGCTTTTCTTAAAATTATTAACAATAAATTAGATTTGCAGGAAATGAATTAAACTGTTTCTTTTTGCTCCACTACATTTTCATAAATATCAGTGCAAACTGTATCTGAATTAGGCTATGTTTTGTTTTGCTTTGTTTTGTTTGGGTTTATGTTTTGTTTTGTTTAATATTGTAATACAAAGCAACTTTGCATGAACATTGCATTTATTTATCATTGTTTAGATTCATTAGTCCTTCGACATTAATCCATTACAAACATAGCAAAACTATCAAATGCTTGGTACAATTGAAATTTAACTTACTCCATTGACTTAGAAACAAATGGTAGAATAAAAATAATTAAAACTCCTTTGGCTTTTGACCCAACCAATGCATTTTATGTTGCATACTATTTAAATACATCCAGTTACAGCCCCAGATTTACAATTAAGCTGATACTTTTATGCAGTTAAATCTAGTTCGTAAGTAAGCTGCTTAGTGAATTTACCAACACTCTTCTGTCAAAAAGCATTAAGGCATACAGAGGACTAATACTCACTTTACAATGTATATTTATATGTGTATATGATTGGATGGATTTTCAAATATAAACTATTTCATATATTGCCAAGTTTGAAAGTTACACATTTGTAAAAATTTATAGCATATATGCTTACAGCATTGAGAAAAAGTTGCTTAGTACTACTAGCTACTATATTTATGTCATGTCAAGATCTTCTAAAATTTAGGATGGCCATCCCATAAAATTAAATTGAAAAAGAAAGAAAGAAAAGAAAACGCACCAATTTGTGTACCACCAGGGTTTTCTAGTTTGTCAGAGCTACCAGTTCCCAGTGAAATCAGACTTAGAGATTCTGTGATACACACATACAAAGTATCTATATTTACTAATTGGGTATCCAAAAAGTGTATGTGACCATAAATAAAAACATGACTGCATTAATGAATTCATGAATAAAACACCCTAGTCATCTGCACTGTAATAAAATATTTTCTCCCACAAAAACCACTCTCTTAAATATTGTACATTTGAAGTACACATATCTCTCCTAAATGCTTAAATGTGTACACAACAAATAAAATAAACATTGAACTAATAGCTCTTATTTATATGAAACTTGTAGCCTGAACTAGTTTTGTGTGGGTAAGCTATTAGGCTAGAAAATGTGAGATTGTGATCTCTGGTGCTGCCTTAGGCAAGGAGCCAATTGGCTGACCTTGAACCAGTCATTTTTAACCCTATGAAGGAGACCATGGCAAACCAATTCCAAAAAACCTTGCAAGAAAACTTTACAGACTGATCCAGGCAGTTGCCAGGGGTCAATACTGACTCAAAGAGACAAACAAACACATACATAGAAAGGTTACCAGTATGCTAGGAAACAGATTTTTGTAATATTAAGCTATTGTTCTTGATTTTACAAAATAGAGCTTGGTTGATAAAGCTTGTTTGGTAGAGTGTAAGTGCAAGGAAATATAAGTATACATACTTTCTTTCTTTCTTTCTAAACAGTGTAATTGAGTTTAGAGGTTTGTATTGTCATATCAGAATCCCCAGGACACCAAGTTCTATTCTGTCAGGGTGCCTGACTTATTTTTCTGTTACATTCCTTTATGTGTAACGATAAGAGTGGTTGAATTACACTTTGATCACGGCCCAGAATACAAAGAACCCAATTGAATTATCAAAATATAGGTTAAGGGACATGTTTTAGAACACACCGCATCATCTAGTGTGCAAAATGCTACAAGTACATCAAAAGATTGAACAACTGATTGTGGGACAAAAGTGCTAGCACCAAAACCAAAATGAATTGCAGAAAACATGGCCACATATCTACTTTATACCTATAGAATGTTAGACTTTATTCCTTAATTGACAATGTAATTGGATTTCAAAATTAATATAGAGCTGGATTCCAATCTCAGAAATTTTGATTCAAAATACAGCTTTACTATTTGTTGACAATAAGATAACTTACACATGTAAATATATACAATTGTGACTAAGTTGTAGTCCCAGTATTTACTATTTATTTAATTATTTATAACAAAAATACCTTTACAGTCCAAACCCAAGTTTCTGGTTTGTGAACATTGATATGAAAGAGACATTTATATTTCCTCAATGTATATAAAATCCAGTTATAATATAATATACAATGTCCCTAACACAGCTTAGGCACTAAAAGCCTTTGAAAAAGCAATTTTCTACATCTTCTTGAATGGCAGAAGAGAGGGACTGATACATGTATCTGGAGCAGTAAAATGACATTGATAAGGTATCTCTATGTCTATGCCAGCATAATGTCTTGAGCTTGCTTTGAGAAAGCAGACTCAAAATTGGTAAGTCACCGCTTATATATGCCTATACTATGACTTTAAAGGCTATCATCAGTTATTTAAATTGGGTCTGTAAACCTATCAGTAACCAGTGGAGTAAGAGCAGAATGGGTGCTACTCTGCAACATTAGATTTCCACTGCTAGCAGTCTAGATTCTGTAGACCCTCAGAGGCAACCCCATTTTGAGTGAAATATAATAATCCAATCAGGAAAGGCGTGCATTATATTGCCAAAGTCTTGTGGTCCAAGTAGTAGTATTTCTAGTATTTGTATGTTTTGTATTTCCAGTATTTGTATTGATGCATGTATTTATTTTATAATAAATAAGATCACTGTCCAAAGATAGAACAAGTGTCCTATGTCCATTGCTTCTAGATGTTCTGGTAGCATATTTTACAAGTTTAGAAGGACACTCATGTGTCCTTCAAGAGGAACAGATCCTGCCAAGAAACTCTACCATGGCTGATATTTCCGGAAAACCTAGATATTTACTGGTAACGAGCAATTCTCCCTTGCTAAATTTTACATTGAACTTGGTTCTCCACATTCCTTATCTTACACAGACAACTGCTCAAGACTTTCATAACATTTCTTGGAGAGTGGGGCATTATATAGGTAAGTACAAAAAATATCCAAAAATGATGGATCTCTGCCAGTCTTTGAATATAGGTGTACACAGGGAATAACACAGGGAAATGACCTAAGCCATGTAGAACTCCCATAGTGTAGAAGCCATAGGCAAAATTGGTGCTTCATCATTACTACTGATTGAAACTGTCCACTTAGGTAGGAACAGAACCAATAAACACAGTGTCCTCTTCCTGCTACTTGATAATAGTCAGCATGTAACCTCATTAACTGCAGTAGAGCAAACAAGAATGATTGCATCTCCACTATTATTCCTGAACAAACTGAGACAAGACTTCCACTTTCATGGCAGTACATTGTCTGTCTATCATTAGTTTATTTTCTTTATTTGTTCTAACTCTAGATCTTGTTTTCAAGATCAACAATTAATTTCATTTCATCTATGAACATCTTTCTCTTGCTCTTTTTTTCCTAATCTATTTCCCAATTTGCTTTCATAGCATTGTTTCTCTGACTTAAATTTTTACATCGGCTATAGTATTATACAGTAAGTATACAAAAATGAATATTTTCTAGAACAATGAAAGTGAAATCATTCACATTTTGAGCTGTAACTTTTGGAAGGCAACTTAAAATGACACATAGATCTGGCTGTACCCATTGCCACCTACTGTTCATCCTTTTGCCTGCATAAAATAGTTACCATATTTCATTATACCCGATTCTGCTTTTGTTTATGTTAAATGCCTCTCAATAACACTGGGCAACAAATATTTTTATTCCTCAATATTTTGGGGTATATCTTATAGATTTTTGGCTGCTAATTATGAAAATAACCTGTTATTTAACCTATCACATACCTTTTTATAAAAATCATCTGTTTTTACAGAATGGCAATATACACAATTCAGTATGTTGGCCATGCTGTGCATATTTATTTATTTATCTATTTGTTGGAACTTCTATGCCGCCCATTCCCGAAGGACTCCGGGTAGCTCACAACAAACAATTCCAATAAAACAATACAGTATAAAATTTACAATAAAACAATATAAAATACATTTTAATAAATAAAATGTGACCAGGTGACCTAATTAAATTATCATCACTATACTGATTTCCACATACAGAGGCAAAGAAGCTGTCCTTATTTCATGCCATACAAATGGTATGCAGAGATCAATGGAAGATCTTCTAAGAAAAAAAAAAGAACATGGAAGTAGAAGCCTAAGTAGAGCCTCCCCAAAATATGAAGCACTGGACAAAATTAGCATTTAGTTCCTAGGTGAAGGCTCTTGACAATTCAGTTTGGCTATGGCACTGTTTCATCACAGACATCAAATCTCCAAAGCTAGGAATCTAACCTAGTGTTCTGTGAAGCTTTTGCACTCCATTGAAATATACTGAATTAATCTTATAGGACATCTCTTGTACTGGACTATGGGGTTTAGCCAAATATCACAAAAGGTAATTAATTATCAACCTTCTCAATCAAAATAAAAATTAAGCTTATTACTTATACCAGCAAATGTATTCCAAACTTCTTTTTAAGATCAGTATTTTTTTCCTAATTGAAGATGCTTAATCCAACTGTGTGTTGTGTATTAACAACGCAGTGCAGCAATAGCTGGACAACCATCCTTGTCTTTGCTGAAACAACATCTTATAACTGCATTTAGATCTGTTTCATTCTGCTGTCTGTGCAACAGAAATTTTTATGAGATTTTGTTTATCTTGTCTAGATTTGACCTAGTTCATCTGACTTTGCCAGCTGTAACATAACCTTATCTGTTTTTATTAGATGTTACTTTCCCTGACTTGAGACCATGAGATATATCAGCTTTCCAAGAGACAGTCTTGGATGCACACAAGGTAGGTTATTAAATCTTCTAGGACTGAAGCCTCTATTCTCAGGAATTCATATAAGATTGTATCAAACTGGAGTATTGGAAATAGGATGATTGCATGGATTTATTACTTCATAAGCCCTTTGTGCTGTAGGACTCATTCCATAGCCTAGAATGAGCTGAGAAATGGTCTTCTTTTCCCTACGGCAGCAAACATTGGGTAAAAGAGTACTTAATTCCTATCCATAGGAGTGTATTATCTAAAATGTATGTTACTAGCAGGAGAATTTTTATAAAGTCACTAAGAATGTACAATCTCACATAATCCTTCTGCAATATATGATAAATTCTTAAGGACAGATATTTCTTCTCAAATTAAAAAATACTGTCCATCACTGTAAATGTTTTATGGGAGAATTGCTTATTATAGATCTGTGGCAGCTTTACAAATTCTAGGGCCAGATGTGTTCTGATTGGCAGAGTGTGTTTACATTTGGTTATAGTAGCTTCTCATTAAGAGTAAAACAAGAGTTTAATAGATTCCCAAGAGCTAAGCAGAAGGGAAGAGAAAAATTTACATTTAAAACTCAGAATGAATCACACACACACTGGCTGGCTGCCTATGTCAAACAAGGCAAAACATCTGTCTCTGACTGATGTTTATCTCATCGTTTGCATAGTATGAGATAGGATCCCCTATACTTTGCAGATCAAAGCTCCTCCCAGGACAGAACTGATGATGATAAGATTTCTACATTCCTGAAATCACTGTAATCACATTCATCACAACTAACTTTCCAGGAATGGTACATCACTTTTGATGAAAGGATGACTTCGTTACAACACTTTCCTTCAGCCAAGGTGTGGTATGGGCCACCCCTCAATGAATCACCATGGGGGAAAAGTAAAAAAGAAAATTAGCCATGCTGGAGAGTAGGCCATAGAGTTAAGAAATCTTTAGCAAAATGAATGGCATAACAATAAAGCTGACACTTTACCAGTGTTGTCACTTTGTTTTATATACATTTCCCACCTAGAGATAATCTTTGGGTGCCTGCTCTTATTATATCTCACCATCTACTGGTACTAATAGTTTTTTTTTTTTTTAATGATTAAATTAAGTTACTGACGGGACAATTTTTACAGCATCGTTAACAGTTATCTAATGATACTTTTGCACCTAAATGCAGATTCTTACAAATCCCTGAGAATTACAATTTGGTGAAGATGCTGAGCATTGTCACAATTCCCCACTCTGACATTAACTTCTAGTTGAGAGATTAACTATCATACCGGCAAATCTGTGGATACCTGTCTCCTTTGAGGGGGGGGAGGGGGAATGAAAAGGAAGCATACCTACAGTTGGATTTGCTTGCTGTGCCACTTTTCTTTATTCCGTACCCAAATTGGTATACCGTCAAACCATCAGGCACTGAGCAATTTACAGCAATACAATTCGATAAAACATAAATTCATCCACAAACCCAAGCCATAAATCCATCGTCTATGAAAACCAGTTAACATCCAAAACAAACTATAGAGCCGTGATGGCGAACCTATGGCACGCGTACCAGAGGTGGCAGGCAGAGCCCTCTCTGTGGGCATGGGTGCCATCGCCAGCTGCTCTTTTGGTTTCTGGCACACCAGCCAGCTGATTTTCATAGGTGCCGGAGCACTGGAAAACGGCCTCAAAAAGGTCCCCAAAACAGCCTGAAAACGGCCCCAAAAATGGCCTGAAAATGGCCCCCAAAACGGCCAAAAAACAGGCATGCGTGGACCGGCCACCTGGTCTTTGGGTTTCCAGCACTCTGGCACATGCGCGTTCTGGTTTGGGCACTCGGTGCCGTAAAGGTTCGCCATCACTGCTATAGAGGCTGCCCAGAACACCATTGGTATCCTGAATCAGTCATGCTAGCTAGCTTATCTTTATGCCACCTCAATCGCCAAAATAACTCTAGGCAGATAACTCTACCACATGAACCTCCCATAGAGCCTATACATTCCTACCTGGGATGGATGCAAAGAATAGATGGAATTAGTCACAAGAGATGATCCTGAAGGTCCTTTTGTTCCCTAAAAATATGAAGGATATGGTTATTAATGACTATAGGTAAGTCCCCGACTTACAACAGTTCATTTAGTGACTGTTCAAAGTTACAACGGCACTGTGACTTATGACTGTTTTCCCCACTTATAACCATTGCAGCATCCCCATGTCCACGGGATCAAAATTTGGATGCTTGGCAACTGGTTCATATTTATGACCATTGCAGCGTTCCAGAATCATGTGATCCGTTTTTGCAATCTTCTGACAAGCAAAGCCAACGGGGAAGCCAGGTTCCCTTAACCACCATGCTATTAATTTAACAACTGCAATGATTCACTTAACAACTGTGGCAAGAAAGGTTGTAAAATGGGGCAAAACTCGCTTAATAAATGTCTCAAACAGCAACATAAATTCGGGGTCAATTATGGTCGTAAGTCAAAGACTACCTGTATTTGTTTACTTTCAGATTTAACCACTAGCCTGCAACTTAGTTGCCAAGCCAGAACAAGAGAATGCTGGGGAGATTGGAATTGGATTCAAGGAAGCAGAGCTCTTGGGACACAGGACGCAACAGCTCAGACAAACCCAGATCCGTAACCCATGACAGCCAAAAGCACTCTTAACAATTTTCTTTACATGTAATTTTTTTCAGAGCAAAAACCAATTAAAAGAATATATCCTTAGGCAGTCAAATAGAAGTGGGTTTTTCCCTCCGTTACAAAAAAACATTTTTAAAAATAAGACAAAAATCACTAATACTCAAAGATCAAACTTTTTTTTTTTACAATTGGTGAGAAGAATCCTCTTTATACACGTAAGCCACTTTTCCTCAAATGGAATCACTTCCAGATGTACTGGGACTAGAGCTTCCATCATTCACAGCCAACTTTTTTATTCATGGTTCTGGTCCATCTGTTTAGTTTGCTTGTTTTGCGTTCCCCCTCATTAAAATAACCTATTTTAAAATAAATCTTCCTCACACGCTCCAGTGATGAATATTTTGTTACGTTCTTTCCCTTTGTACTTAGAATAAATGAATCCCAAATACTGCTCTTTATTATTTTTTTCTTAGAGCTCAGTAAGAAGAGTAATTCCTTGATAGAAGAGCTTAGAAGGTACTTCAGCAGGCCAGCAGGCTAGAGCCTGTCAGGAAGCCAATAAACTAACAGCAGCCATTCCTAATTCATTTTCAGAGGATCTCTGGGAAGAAGGAGATCTGTCATGGAGGAAACTACTCCTGTCTTCAAATCTGTAACAAGTATATTTCTGGAGGTTTGCCATTTATGCCGAGTTCTTGTATATACTGCAAACCAACATAATCCACAGCTTTCTTTGCATTCAAGGATTCACTTATGCATGATATCCCATTATAGCTAAATTTTTAATGCCAGATTTTCTTCTAGGCTATGATTGAAACCATGGATTTTGCTTATATCAACAGAAAAGAACATGCTCCTCTTAAGGCTAAGAAACTCAGCCAGAGTTTTTTGCTTGTTTTGAAATGAGTTAGTTTGAGAGTTGGGTATCCAACTGCAACCAATGGAATTATAAATTCTATTCTATTCTATTCTATTCTATTCTATTCTATTCTATTCTATTCTATTCTATTCTATTCTATTCTATTCTATTTTACTCTACTCTACTCTACTCTACTCTACTCTACTCTACTCTACTCTACTCTACTCTATATTCTACCCTACCCTACCCTACCCTACCCTACCCTATTCCAATAAATTAGATATTGGCTCAGTCTTTGTTATTTTAAGCACTGGGTATTGAATGCCACCCATATAAAATAGTTGACAAACATACATAGGCCATAGAAGTGCTTGGGAAAACATGTATTTAAAAAAAACATTGAAGGATTATGAAAAGCAGGAGAAACATGTTTGGCATTTGGTTGCCCTTTGCCATTCACAGCACAGTATAACAAGGCAGAACTTTCTCTTCTAATCCAAATGTTTATTTCTCATGCCATTTCTGAGTTTCAAATATTACTATCGCTAGCTCCCCATTCTATTTCCAATGTGCTTGCACAAGTGAAAAATGTACTTGTACATATTTATGTAAGTAATGTGCATGCATGATGCGGTCAACTGAATTGAAAAAAAGATGTTTTGAACTGGTTTCATTCTAGTCTATTATTATAATGCTCTTCTATAATGCTCTTCTAAAATGCTGTGCTTAATAAATCCCTTGGAGGAATAAAAATATTATTACAAATCAACAAATACCTGTGGTTACAGTGAAATAATAAATCATGGACTAGCCAGGAATGAGAGGGCCTGGAATAGTAAAATGAGCAACAGATCAAATAGTATTATAACCAAACTAAATATAGACTAATTTGATACGTCTCTGCTCATTTGGGGCACTAATAGTTTGACAAGGCAGGCTGAGTAAGAGTGGAGGAAAAGGGAGATAGATCAGATTAAATCAGAAGTTGGTTTGCTACACATCCACTTGTGACACACAGATACTATACTGTTGCCTGTCTATGGTGTAATTTTGCCAAGGGGTGAAATGATGATTAAACAGAGGAATCTGGCCTGATCTAGTCAACTAGACCAATACAAAGCAGATTTTCAAGAGCTGAGGGATAGAGATCCGAGGGAAACTTGCAACAGGCAAACTGGAGATTCCAACAAGTATTATGTTCTATCCATGATGATCTATCCCTAACTCAGTCCTTCTTCCAACGGCACACTCATCATTAGTGGAACTGGTTCTGGTTTTCTCCTTTTTCTCTTTCCTTCCATCTTTCCCAGCATCAGGGCATTCTCTAAACAGCCAGATCTTCTCATAATCTACACTAAATATGATAATTTCAACCTGGTTATTTTGCCTCAAGTGAGAATATTGATTTTATTTGTTTGATGATCCATTGTTTGTTTCCTTAGTTGTCCTGGTATTCTCAAGTGCTTTCTCCAACACCAAATTTCAAGAGTGTCAATACTCATTTTATCCTGCTTCCTCAAAGTCCGACTTTCACTTCCATAGCATGGAAATGAAAATACCATTTGTATACTATTCTTAATTTTGCTGTTATAAAATGTTATAAAATGGAATATAGCTGTGTAGTACGTATCTCTATTTAAAACAATGGCATATCTGAGCTCAGAATCTGGCACCGGACAAGCAGTCAGTGAGAAAGGAGTTCCAACAGCATTAAACAACAGTATAAAAATATGAGTATGCATTTTCATTTTTTTCTTCTGAAACTCCAAATGCTCAGAGGTATCCTTTATCCTGAAAACGTGTGTTTCAAATGTTGTCTTCTCTATATGGGAAATAATTAGATGGAATATTAAAATTTCAGCCAAGACATATAAGGAATCCAGCAATGTCCATAGAGATTCTTAAGTCTTCCTCAAGGAAAAATAGTCCAGTTGCCTTTTGAAAAAAAACCCTTTGTGAGAATCCAACAATGATATCGACTGTAAAAATAAAATGATTCTTACTGCATCTGTTTTATCGGAGCTGACAATAATAAAAGGATATGAAACATAATAATCATATAGTGAATAAATCTAGTGGAATAAAGTTAAGTATAAGAGTGTGGGCAATTGATACATCCTACCAAAGCATGGAATGGTATGATTATTACTGATGCAAACTCGTCTCTCCTAATAGGTAATTCCTAAAAACTCACTCAGAACTTTAAAGGTATTATTTTTAAACTGAAGTAAATTTATTAGACACAGCTCATATTTCAGTTTTCAGGTCACCTGAATCTTATGTATTTATTTCTGCTTAGTTTTCAATTGGTCTTATCAGCAGTTCATGAATCATAAAAAATCAAACGTGAATACCCGCTGGAGGGGATATGATATTGTGAGGTTTTCAGTGGTTCAAGTTTCCTTGATTTTTCAGTGGGTTCCGATTTCCTTAAGGCACTTTAAGTCTGATATACTTGAAGAACTAATTCCATTGAGCTTGGATACCATGAAACATCTGGATAATAATTACAAAAATACAGAAATAGAAACAAATAATTATGTGTACTTAACCACAAAGCAAAGTATACAATGGATTCTTATATTTTTCAGTCATCCTCTGAGCTGAGATCATATGAAAATCTAAAGTGACCTACACTGACTCATATTAGGAATTTAACCTAAAAAAATGGCTCTGCTGAATTCTTTCAAGGCTGTGATTTAGTCATTTACTAGCCAAGATATAAATAAATAAATTCCCTTCAATCTGTATCATGTGGAACAGTTTTTTTGAACCCTGTATGAATAAATTCTCCAACTGTGGGCTAGAATAGTTTCCCAACTTGACATAATAGTTTGATTTAGTTTCCTGCATTCTATAGAAGGCTTCACCTGATTCTCTCCCACACTTCTACAAAAGAGTAAAAGGACACAAGATCACATGTTTAGTTTTGCATCTCACTGCTGATGTGCATTTTGGTTACATTCCTTCAGCAGCTGCATGTTTAGCAACGTATATTGCAGCAACTTTTAGCAACATATATTGAAGATATGTTGTAGGAGGATTACCATGGAGAGGCCACAAATGGGGCATGAGGAGAGCAGCTAGTAACTAGAACATACCACGAGCCACTGTTGATAAGCAGTCATTGTTGGTAATTGACCGTTCTACTTTTTCATAAAGTATGTAATCACCTTTTAATGCTTTGTCAGCTTCCCAAGATCTTGAGCAAAGAATCCTCTTCCAGTCTTACCTGAGTGTCATTTTAATAGAAGTATGTGCCTTCAAGGTCCTTCTATAGGCAGACAGCTCCTCACTAGTATCTGACCTGGCTCAGAAATCTTTCTTTCCTTATGCTTTGCATGCCCATTAAGGGCACAGAAGCCCTAAACAAAAGGAGACATCCCTTACTCTATCCTCTACTAGATGCATAGGATGCCTTGGGCTAATTAATACTATTGATTCCATTTTGAATCTGAAAACTAGAAACATATGGATCTGCCTCATAGTTCTGCTGAGGAGATGAACAAGATTAAGGATTATAAATTGAAGACAAAGGAAGTATACATAATAATTTCTTTATAGTCTGAAACACTGCTCAACTCTGCATCTCATGAACTCCAGTTACGAATTTG
The DNA here is from genome assembly GCA_032468235.1 of Pseudoxyrhopus heterurus. NCBI lineage: Eukaryota > Metazoa > Chordata > Lepidosauria > Squamata > Pseudoxyrhopus > Pseudoxyrhopus heterurus. The sequence continues at coordinate 39,643 of JANHJO010009178.1, forward strand.
TTGAAGTCTCTGAGAGAATGAAATGAAAGCAGAATTAGGCCAAAAAGTAAGTCCTCTAACAATTTCTTCTGTATGCTCAAATCTGTTCTGAGTTTCTAAATTTAAAGTTAATCCTCTTTCAAACAAAGTATTTTTAAAAGAAAAAGAAAAAAGCAAGACTGCATAAACCTTCTAATCTTGCAAAAGGCACCATGGGCTGCATTTTTCAAAGTCTATAGAAAAACTGTACTAATGCAAATCCAAGATTTATATTTCCCTTTCACAAATGGCAGTAAACTGCATGAAAGTAAGCCCATGAAGATCAGATAAGGAAGTGAGAAGGGAAGCACTAAGAGTAGAATGACATTCTTGTGGTTTCTGAACATGATAGATTGGAGCATAGTGTTGGCCTACTTCAGAGGAGGAGGAAGGCTGGGATGGAATGAGATTTTGATTGGTCCATTTCTTTCCTATCTCCATCTTCTCCTCCAACTCAGGATGCAAGAGGAAAAGGTAGAGATATGGGTTCTGCTAGTTAATTTACCACAGGAAAGTGCCTTCAGTGATTTCGGAAAGCTGTTTTTAATGTGGAGGGAAAGATGCCAAGAGCTAGACAAAACAAGATGGTTATACCTTAGCTGAACAGCATATGCTCTCTATTTATGGAGCTGCTGTGGCTCAGTGGTTAGAACGAGGTACTGCAGACTACCCTGCAGACTTGCAGATCAGCAATTTGGCTGATCGAATCCCACCAGCTCCAAGGTTGACTTCCATCCAGCCTTCCAGCCTTCCGAGGTAGGTAAAATGAGAACCCAGATTGTTGGGGGGCAATATGCTGACATTGTAAACCGCTTAGAGAGGGT
>JANHJO010009179.1:23624-35721 GCA_032468235.1 Pseudoxyrhopus heterurus
GCCTTCTCTGTGGCAGCTCCAGTTCTCTGGAACCAGTTACCCCCGGAGGTCCGGACCACCCCCACTCTGCTGGCCTTCTGGAAAGCTGTCAAAATATGGCTCTTTCTGCAGGCTTGGGACTGATGACCTCACTCAACAGAAGTGTTTTATCCTATATTTGTTGTGAGCCGCCCAGAGTCCCTTGGGAGTTGGGCGGCATACAGATATAAACAAATAAATAAATAAATAATAAATAAACATGCTACCCTTTCTGTATATCCTCATCAGCAGAGGCAGTGATGGCAGTGATGATGGCATGGTCTTCTCTTGAACTGCATTCTTGGGTGCTGCTGTCAACTGGGCCATAACGTGCTTCTGTCAACCGGGCTGAACTGGGCCCTCAGCCACGTGGGAGCACGGTGGCCTTTTTCCCTGCCCAGCCCGGAGCTGGTGACATCTTAGCATGTGGCTGTGCCCATTTTCCTCAAGCCGATTCCGTCAGCGCCGCCACCGCGGCACCGAAGACAAAGGAAGATCTCGCTAGCTCCAGCCTGGGCAGGGAAAAAGCCCACCGTGCTCCCACAAGCACAAGCGCCCAGTTCAGCTTCGCTGCCCTGATTCCTCCTGGTTTCCTCCACTTTTACAAAGGATCGCCCAGCCTCCCTTTTCAGAGCCCCCCCCCCATCCCGGGCAATGCTGGGTAAGCAGCTAGTCTTTTATAAAACTACCCACGCCAACCAAGTGCTCCACTACCAAAGTAAGAACCCAGCTCCCACAAGAAAAGCTATATAAGAACTCTATTTAGATGAGCACAAATACACTGCAGTGACACTGAACCTTGGAAAATGTCATCTGTACAACCTCTTCCAACAAAATAAATATCTATGTGATTTCCTCAAAAAGTGCCTGACCACTCAACCCAATATAGCACAAACAACACAGGCTGCGAAAAGGATAATGCTGCCATACATCAAAATATCTCAGAAACCACCAACAGACTATTATAGCCACATGGTATCCCTGTAGCACACAAACCAACTATAGCTCTCCAAAACATAAAAGTAAATAAAAAGACCCAGGAGCCCCAAGAAAAAAACACAGGAGTCATCTACAACATACAGTGTAATTTCATAACACATGGACAGACTTAACCAAAATAAGCTAACAACAGTCCAATCAAGGAACTACAAAGACCACTCCCACCAACACTGACCATTACTTATGGTATGGAACGAACTAAGACAGAATTTGAAGTGCATTTTTATATCAATGATGAACATATACTAGCTAAAATGTAAAAACTTTATTGAAATTTAAAATGGAAGAACAATAGAGTAGGCTAAAGTGGGCTACGAATTTTGGTTATAATATATAGATGGATGAATTGAAAAATATGTGATCAAGAGGGTTGAAATTTATATTGTGTTATTATCTTAAAGAGAATATTTTAAAATGATGTATACATGATACATGATGACGGAGAAATTATCTAGAATGAAGGCATTCCAGATGTATGTTGGAAATATGAAAAACATGAAGGGATATTCTGTCATCCTTGGTGGACAGAAGTAAGAGTATTTTACATTCAAATGCATACATTGATACCGAGATGTTGAAAGATGAATATTCAGTTGAAGCCAGAAATTTTCTTTTTAGTTGGAAAAGAGTCATGGAAAACTATTCCATTTATAAATACTATGGCAAGATTATTATATGCACAAAGAGGGCAAATTCTTCACTACACACCATGGAGAAATGATTGCCGAAATTGACAGAATTGAGACAGATGGAGAAACTGACTTCTTTGATTAGAGAAATGTCATTACTGATAGTCATCAATGGTTGGAAATCTTTTGTGAATTTTTTGTGTAAAAAAGAAATTTTTTACTTATTGTTTTGATAAGAAAAAAAGGGCTTGGAAAAAAAGGGGGAATTATGGTGTATTATGAGAGGTTTGATTAGAATTGTATGTCTGCTGAAAGCAAGATCAGAAGCATTTTAAAATATTTTTTCATATGTTCTGTTCTTTGTTTTCTGTTTCTTATTTCTATTTTTTCTCTGTGTCTTTTTTCCTTTCTTTTTTTGTCTTTCTTATTTATGATATCTCTGTAAATGTACTTTTTATATATGTAAAATCTTTTAATAAAAGCTATTTTAAAAAGAGAAGAAAATGAATACTTCAGTGACTTCAACCAGATACAAACAATGCAAACATTCCATGCCATTAATACTCATTGTAGATGGACCACTCCTTCTACACTCTTTTTTATTTCACTTTTTTTAATTAGGCCTAATGTTTATGTAAAGTGACCATTTTTGCAGATATGGATCATTGGCTAAAACTGGTACAATTGCCAATAGTGCAGAAAAACGCGAAAACTGAAAAAGTGAAAAAATTCCATTGCTGCCAGTTGTTGTCATGGATCTACCTCCACATCCCTCTACAGATGCTAGTTCAGAGGAGGGTGAGTTTGAGTGTGTAGAGTAGAGTTATTGCAGGCTGGATGCAAAGGGGAAAAAAGTCCCAATGCATCACATGATGCTGCCGTGAAGACGTGAGTTTGATACCTCTGGTGTTAGAGGAAAGTGTGGAGATGAGTATTGGGCAGGATTGGGTCTCAGAAAGTGCTAGCCTGATGGAACAACCCAGGTGGCAGCTGGGTCAACCATACCAGTGACAGGCTGAGGCAGGTGAGTAACAATTGCAGTAAGTTGGCCAGGCAAGGATAGGGAGCAGCTGCCCCCCATTAGCAATGAAGAGAAGGTGGCGTCACCACCTTCTTCTGATCCAAGGACATGTAGAGCAGAGAGGAGACAGGAGCAATGCAAGTCAGCTAGACTACTCATGAGGAGACAACTTTGCCTCTCATGAAGGGCCGCGCTGGCATTACCTACTTAACCCCACCCTGAGGACTTGAATGTTGCTGGAGCAATTTGCCCAGTTCTGTGTATTGTGTCATTTATCCTTGCTTGCTTTCCTTGACTTTGTGTGTGCCCATTGGATTTGATTAACCAGTGACTCTTGCTGTACTGAGCTTGCAATCCAGACCTGCACAACAGGGATGCTTTCACAGGACCTCTTTGGGGGGTTTGAATAAACTCCTGTAGAACTCTTGCCATATGTGTGTGTGTGTGGGAGAGTGGGGCAGCTACTTCTTAGGGCGCAGATCTCGGAGAGCTAAAATTAAATCCAACTTGTTTCACATTACAAACTACGTTTCCTCATATAGAACTTACAAATATTAGAGATTCAGGGCATCCTGAAATTGCTCCTGGAGCACTGAAATACCTTGTCACTTACAGCAACATACCTTTCTGAGAGAACCTTCTCTTTTTATGCAGCAACAAAAAACAAGTATAGAAATAGACTAAATATAGAACATGATGTCTGCTGACAAGTAACATCAATTTCTCCAAATTTTGAACTTTTATTCAAGGGAAAACAATCACATTGCAGTCACTGAACATTGATTTGTTTGGTTAAAACATTAGCTTTCCAAATAATTGTGAAATTTAAAAATTATTTCATGTATAATGGACATTTATTCTGGATTAAGAAAATTAATTTACTTTTTGTTTTATTACTAATTTTTTAATATTATATTTCTGCTCTCTTGACTAAGTGTTCTGAGATTATTATTTTTAACAGTCTCCATGGCTTGAAAAACGTCAAAACTCCCTGGTTTAGATCAGTTTTTTGGAGAGAATATGGATCAACAACTATGTACACAAAAGACTATATTGCAGCCATGTTGCTAGATGTAATAACAACTTTCACTTCCTTGCACCATCATCCTAACCCTGTAACCATTTTTATCACCATCATCAGTGTTGTAATTCTCATCTATTGGTGCAAAATAGAAGCCACATAACTCATCTATCCCAGATAAATCTTTATTGTGGTCTTTGTGTGTGTAATACATTCAACATACATTAAAATGGTAATTAAAAGAAGTTAAATGTGTTAAAAAGGGAAAAAAGAGGAAGGGAAACATTAAAGATATCAAAGAAATGCAGTTTTATTTATCTGTTGCCTCACTCTGGCAGCTATAAGATAAAATTTGACTGTATTATGTATGATGGTACAGTAATGTTCTTATTGTCTGCTAAAAGATAGGATATCTTATGTACTATTGGTTATCTCTCCCTGGCTGGATTAATATCTCATGCAGGTTCAAATAGAAATTACAGTACAACAGATTGTCCTCTATGGTGTCGAAGTCAAAGAGGCAAAATCAATTGTGGAAGAGAATTCTTTTATATTTACCATCAATAACTGCTGAATGGAATGTACTGAATATAACCACAGCAAATGCTCTACAATGTATATTGTTATTAGACATTGTCCATAATCAGATGGCTTGGAGGTAAAAGTCAGCCTAAATATTGGTGGTGTACTGCCATCTTGTATCAAAAAGATGTCCTTCAGTGATCTTTTTGCTTGGTTGTATCCATTCTTTATATTGCTTCTTTAAAGAAGCCATGGGCTGCCAGTGTTTCTTTAATGGATATCTTCCATATAGATTGAAAGTTATCTCTCTGAATGAAATGTGTCAGTTACTATTAAATAGTAGTAGCCAGTAATTAAATATAATTATCCAGATCTTGGCTGTCCTGCATCTGGTTTTGACCCTGGGCTCACACACAGTTGCTATGGAATTCAAGTTTACTCAAGTCAAACCATGTAAATCAAACAGTCCCAGTTGCTTGTTTGAATGATTTGTTTTTAAATAGGAGTGTGCAGAAAAATAGTCCAAAATCAGTCCAAGGTTCCAAGAGTTGGATCAGGGTTGTCAGCCAGTCCAGAGATCAGAAATTCAAGATTTCTTACAGAAACAAGATTTGCAGGAACAGTACATAAGAATTAAATACCAGATGGTTGCTTCCAACAAAGGGAACATGGGTAAGGTAAAGGCTACCTCTTAAAGCAGACTGTAGCCAGCTGTCACTACTCAAGTGATTTATTCCTTTGCTTGGCAAAAAGCCTATAAAATGTCTGTGCTATCATCCCCTTTCTACTCATCAGTGTGGGGACTGGGAGGCCTTGTTAAATCATCTTCTGACTGCTCCAGGTTTGCTTTATGCCTTGTGCTATTATAACTATGTTGGTTAGTTGCCCTTGGGAACCACATCTTACCCTCAGGCTGCTATTGCTATGAAGTTTATATATTATTAAAAAATAATTGTTTATGTGGGTGGATGGCATCTTCTTCCATATGGTTCACTTGGGTTAAATGCAGATTTGAAATCTACAAAATGTGTATAAAGAGAACTTTTGGGTCCATAGATATATTTTTACACTAGGTGTTGTAATACTATTGCTTGGTCAATGGTAGATCTTCCTGGTTTTATGCCAGCCTGTTCTTCAGCTGGGATATTGTAATGTTCAATTCAATCATAAAACATCTTCAATAAGTGGCATATATTTTGCTTATTGTAACCAAAAGACTGACAGCAGTATTTTCCAAATATATTTAAAAAGATGATAAGGAATGGGAAGATTTGAGGAAGAAGTGTAAAGCTATGAATTTTACTCCTGATCTCCACACAGTGCATGTTTGCCTCCCAGCCATAAGTTCTCTTGTTCTCAGTGGATACATTAATGTGTTCTTTACACTTTTTGTCATTCTTATCGCCATTTGAAAATTGGTAATAGCCTTTCTCAACAGGATTAAACAGATCAATTTCTCCTGTTTCTGTGGCCCTGTAGATTTCTGTTAAACTGAATGCATTGGCAAAATCTGTCTTCCAGTCTTTCAGAATTTTCCTCTTCCTGTGCAAGAAATTCATGTTCTTCAATGTTCTCAAGTTCATTTCTTTTTTTTTTAGTTCATCTACATGATATTTGTGAGCTTACTTTATTGTTGTAAGTGGTAGATTCTGCTACTTCGATTGTAGAATGAAAGACCAGATGCTCACATTCACCTAGGCTTACTCAGGGCATCTTTTGGGGACAATCATCAAAACAAAAAGTACAAGCAGGTAGTTGAAGCCCTATAGCAGTTTTGATAACTAGAGTTACCTTCTTACACATGATACTTAACATCTTTCCTTATTTGATTCTTAACTTTGTTCAGTTTTCTTGTTACTGTTATCTCAAATTGCCTCTTACTGACATGTGATCTTTCTTCCTTTGAAAAAGTATTAGTCTTTCTTGTTTTATGTGCATTACTTTTTGATATAAAAAGAAGTGATATATTTTGCTTTTCTCAGGAAAGAACAAACGTATTAAAAATAATGTATATATTAGAAGGGTAATTTACTTTAATTTAGGAAGCCCGCTCCATAAAAAATTGACATAATCTTATCAAATCTGAGATGATGTCCCCCTTATAATGGTACATTGTATGTGGAAAATCCTAGTTTTCCTTCAAAAAAATGCATTTTTTATTTTCCAGTGAAAAAACAGACAGTGCCTAATCTGGTTAAAAATAATGTTCAGATTAAGACAGCCAAAAATACAGTTGTCAATGGAAAAAAGTTATATGAATATGGAATTATATCAAGAGGCCCTCTTATATGCACTTCAGTGAGCATAGTATAAAGAAGCATTTTTCCACTATGAAAATTTGATTCCTGCCCAGTGTTACTAAACTGTCCGTGCAGTGCCTGGAAAGACACTACAAGATTTGAATATTCCACTTTGCCCAACATTACTGCTTGAAGCTCTAAAGAAATATCACAGAAACCTCTGAAAGGACATTAAAGCTATATTTCAGCTGAATATGGTTACAGGCTGGCTTGTGACTGGGGAGCAGCACAATCAGGGGTTCTGGTAATGAAGAGAATGGTAACAAGTTGGCATATGTGTGTGTGTTGTGTCTGTATCCTCTTGGATTTATGGTTCCTGTTCAAAGACTAGGTAGTAGCCATGGTTAGGAGGGCCTTTGGATAGGTTCATTTTATATACCAGCTGCATTTATTTCTGACAATTCACAAGTAACTCATAACACAGTGGTCTTCCATTTGAATCAACTTGTGTGTGCTAACTTGTGCGCTAGCAGTTTGGGATGTTTTGCAGTATACCCATATAACATCATTGTTACACAATATGTACTGTCCTTCAATGAACTCCCAGATACAATTAAAAGTGCTGGTTATAATCTATAAAAACCTACATGTCATATTATCAGGTTATTTGCAGCACAGTGTGCCTCCAATTATTTCTGCTTGCCCACCACCAAAACTGAGTGGGAGGGCACGTTCCATTAAATAGTGTCATTTTGTGGGTCCTGGATGTTGTGCCTGCACTGTAGAACAGCATCCTGCCATAGACGCTAATGGGCCTCAGTAAGATGTTAAAGAACTCCTTATGACCTTAGGCATATGGACGGCAGAAAGGGGCAACTTGCTACAGCCAACTCACTTGCCTTGGCCAACCCATTGCAGCCAACTTGTTGTAGTCAATTTGCCATGAGATAACCCATCATGGTCAATTCTCCATGGGACAACTTGCTGCAGGACAAGAGTTACACTAATATCAAAGAAATATTGGAATGGAATCATTAAAGAAAGGATGCCAAAGGAGGGACAAAATGAAATGTGAATGACAAAAATTAAAATACTTTTTAAATTATTTTAAATAATTAAATTGAATTTTGAATTGTCTCACAGCAAGGTTGTCCCATTGCAGGTTCGCCATGGCCAAGGTTGTCCTGTGCGAGTTGGCCATGGTGAGTTGGCTTTGGTGAGTTGGCTGTGGCAAGTTGTCATAGACCCCATGGACCAGGGTGTTAGATGAACCCTACTGGTTGATTTGTCTGATTGTTTCTTACTGATAGTTAACTGGAATAATCTTAAATCTTTGACATGTGTGTTATAGTGTTTTTCTCTGGTTGTTATTTTTTTTATTAATTGTGCTATTTTGTTGGGGGGAGGATAGGTTTTAATTTATTCTGCCCCCCAACAAAATTGCTTGATTAATACAAAATAACAACCAGGAAAAAAATCACACATGTCGAGGTCTAAGACTCTAGAGTCTCTGTTGTGAGATGGGTGGCCATGTAAAATTGTTCAACTAACTAACCACATTTACTTTATCACTTGAGATGCTGACTATGAAAAGGTTAGGTGTGGCACTTACGCCTCCTTGTCTTTTCATTTATTCAGTGTATATAATTGGATGGCCTTGTGCAAATGAGAGCCATTTAATAAAATCACAGCCCTGACTTCCACATAATTCCCAATAAAACCCTCTTCCACAATCTACAAAATACAGAAAAAGTACACGGATCCAGAGTGCATGCAAGATATTTTTTCATTTTATTTCATGGCCATACAGCATCCAGCTATGAATGAGAAAGATTCTAGCCTGGAGGCCAAGTTCTCAGTATACTGCTGTAGACTGATTTAAATGCGACTTAATATTTAAATGCTGTGTTCCATACCTGCAGCTTTCATCACATCTTAATTGTAAATATTACAATGCAACAACAATAAAAATTGAGAAGCACTGAATTTAAACCATCTGATTGAGGTTACAGTAATTCATTTTTCATTATAGGTAATCATTTGATCATTTTTATTAAAATGAAGCAAGTCAGAAAGACCAATGTTTCCCATTAATTCTCTCTCTGGAGAACTCTTCTTCTAGGTCGACTGAGTTGGATTTAAAAGGCAAATGGTATTATAAGTGTTAATTTCAAAGTGAATTATTCAAGAGGTGCTCTGTTTCAGCAAGCATCATTTTGTGGAACTATTTTTATGTTCTCCTTAAATACAGTTCACCTGTTGCATGGTGGGTTTTTTTAATAAATCCAGGAAGTATGTTGAGTATGAAGAACTGCTTCTAGTATTTATTTATTTATTTATTTATTTATTTATTTATTTATTTATATATATAAGGAAGTTTGGGTGATTAAGTTCAATAAATAAGATATAATAATCTTTCAGAAATATGTCATTAACCATAATAAGTGAAAAATGTAGAATCTACATCAGACATGCACAAGCTTCTGCCCACAGGCTAGTAAGAACCAGTAATAGCAGGATAGCTAGTAATGCAACCCACAAGATTGTAAATGTTTAACATTATTATGTGATTTATATACATTAACTAGATTATATAGTTTATATATAGCCTAAGACAATTCTTCTTCACTCAATGCAGCCCAGGCAAGCCAAAAGGCTGGGCTGCATGATCCAGATCCTGCAAAGACAAACACACAATATTGGTGCTACCACAGATCTTAGGGCTTAATTCTCATAATAGGCATACAATGTAAAGAGAATTTCCTCTTGCTTCATGGCCAAGTTTTGTTGTCCTACTAACAGAATTAGGAGTGGGGAGGGTGAAAACCATCTTCCTGGGTTTTCTCTCAATCTTTTGGTTATGATACAAAACCTTCAGAACAATCAAGGATGAATGCTGATATTTTAGAGCTCTAGATTAGGAAGCTGAACAGGATCTGATGGTCTCATAAGTATTACTAAATAAACTATTCTGCAACTATCCTTCAAGAGCTATAAACTCTCCCAAATCCTAGATATACTTACAATTGCTGCTGTATGAACTCTATAGTAACATGGTCTGCTGTTCTCTCATCTGCTAATCTAGGAACGTTGGAGCAGGATGGCGTCTGTTTCTTTTTATGGACAAAAATTGAAAGAAGAAAGCTTTCCTATTAAAACAGATATTTTATTGACTGACAGATAAACATTTTATTGACTGACAGATAAACATTTTATCTGTCAGTCAATTGCATATTAGTTGTTTAATCTATAGATTACATTTAAGAATTTTGCTTCATCAGTTGTAGTTTTTGTATATATATATATATCACAACAAAGAATTTAAATGTTTGTGAAGGTGGATATTTCTATTAAAATGTCTTTAGTCAGCTGTAAGCGTGGGTGTATGTGAATGTGTTTACAAAAAAGAAAAGAAAAGAAAGAAACCCATCATTTTATTACCAAAAAAAGTAAGAGCAGTTTTTTTTAGCTAACTAAATGTTTGTTTCTTTGTATAATCTAATCGAAGTTACAGTCCTAGTAGAAGCAGGTTCCCAAATTCTTTTCAGAGAGCATAGCACTTGTGATCGTCTGAAATGAATAACCAGGAAAGAAGTCAAACTTCAGTTCTTAAGAAAAAATAATGTTCTAAACAAGTAGTAAGCATAATCCTAAAGCGATATTTTCAGTTCAGTAGCAAATGCAGCCCTGCATACTTCAAAGTCTACTGCTTCTGTCCAGGGGGCACCAACAGTTGTAGTGAAACACGAACATCTTAGCTCTTTCTTCTTCAACAAAACTGATTGGCATGGGTCTACAGATATAAGGTAGCTTTCACTCCCCTTGGGGAAAATATATGCTTTTTATGTGCAATGCCTTTTAATTAAGTGTGAGCTTGGATTAATTGCACTGTTATGTGTATGTGTCCCAGGGATGCATGGTTGATTGTGTTAATTTTAATAAAAATGTTTCCTCTTGCAATGCACAAAGTGGCCATAAACCCCATTGGTTTTCTGCCATCTTCTTAGGTTAGCAAATATCAAGAACACTAACTTCATGTTTTGTTCAATTTTAGAGTCTGATGTATATAGACATGACTTCCACTTGTTAGTTCCATTTAGTCTTGAATCATAGCTGCAAGGATTCACCCCACAGATGACTCCCCTAGTATAAAAGGAATGATAACATGGGAAACAAAAGTGAGAAATTCAGAAGTAAACAACATTGAACTACAACTGAGTGAAATTGTTGTCATCCTGGTGAAAGAAAAGGTTTATTTACCCTGAAGATCCTGAGCAAGAGCCCTTCATGGGTAAGAGAGTAAAGTAAATCTCATTTCACCTTCTGGTTGGTTTTGAACTGCTGAATATAAAGGTTGGCCACAACCTCTCCAGGTTCACCTTTTTTTAAAAAAAAATCAATGTTCAGTTGGTATTCTTAGATTGGGCCACTAGTTCCTAGCATTTGTGACTCAAAAAATTAAATAAAAATGCTGTTCAAGATGGGATGTACCAAGTCGGATGGCTAGGAGGGAAAATGGTTTGGAAATAACAAGCTTTCAAGAATGCCAAGCTTTCCACCAATCCTTGGAACAAATTCCAGGTTTGAAAAAAAGCACATGGATCAGCCAAAGAAGAAATAAGTTGTGTTTATTTAACTGGCAGCCTATTCAAATAAAATACCAAATGTTTTGAAATACAGCTATGGAGGGACTAATTGTTATGTAGTAATGATTGATGATCTGATAAGCTAGCTGGCAATGGTCAATTTGGAGGCTATTATCAATAATGGTTCCTATGCAGATAATAATAATTGCCTGATACACATTGAACTGAATAGAGTTCTGGGTGAGAGTAGTAACATTTACTATGGAACCTCTAAAATAAGATAGGTAGTAAATCAGTCTGAATTTACTGGAGGATTTTTTTTTTCATTGTATCAGATTAAAGCAGGAAGTTGTCTAGGAACAAAATTTATCCAGTTCTCCATTCCTTAGCTTTTGGGGAGATACAAAAATTTGGTCTATAATTAGAGTTGGAAAAGACATTTAGCCTACTGAGTTCAACTCTTTGTTCATTGCAAAAATGTTAAACTAGGTTGCCCATACTCTATTATTTGGACTAGAAACCTGGCCAGTGCTGAACAACTTCTCACGATGCAATGAAAAATTGTATTTGCTCTTGTTGCAGCTATATCTTGTTACAGGCTCATGTTCAATTTGCAACCAAGTATATTCCAACATCTTTTTCATAGCAACTATTACCAAGCCAAATATCCCCCATCCTATACCTGTGCATTTCATTTTTGTTTCCTAATTGAAAATCTCTGCAGTTATCTGTATTAATTTCATCCTTTTACTATCAAACCAAGCCATTTTGAATTGCATTCGTATCTTCTAGGTCAGTGTTTCTCAACCTCAGCAGCTTTAAGATGCATTTGAAAATTACCAAGGCTGAAAAACACTGTTCTAGGATATTAATCGCACCCACTTTGTGTTCTGTCTCACGCTCCAAACACCTGGATCAGCACCAGTTGTAAAAGGTACAGTGTAGTTTTATTGAAAACAAACTCAAAGAAACATTTCTTCTGCACACACAAAATAAAAAGCTGGTTACCAATTACTTTCAGCCAATGTTCAAAACACCTTCCGGGCTGAATGCCAAATGAT
>JANHJO010009181.1:0-18182 GCA_032468235.1 Pseudoxyrhopus heterurus
CTTGGAGCTGGTGGGATTCGATCAGCCAAACTGCTGATCTGCAGTACTGCAGTACTGTTATCTTACCACTTGAGCCAAGCTTCTTTGTTTCTTTGTTTCTTTCCCTCCTGTGATTCTGAACTACATTCCACTACACTATCTAACCTACCTTTTTTAGATTCTGGAAAATTCTGGTAATGTAGCAGTTTCAATGTACCCTGGATAAAGCAGATTATGTGCAGACTTTTCAGTCAGGGTTCAGGCCTGGGTATGGGACAGAATTGATCCTACTTTTGAATGATCTCTAGTGGGAGTGGGATAAAGTAATGCATCAATTCTGTCCTTACTTGACCTCTGGGTGCACTTGATACTATTGAAATGGTATCCATCTGAATTGGCTTCATGGAGTGGGAGACACTATATTGTGTTGGTTATCTTCTTTCCTAAGGGGCCAATACCAGTTGGCATTGATCAGGAATGATAAGTCCACAGGGTTCAGTACTTTCTCCACTCTTTTTTAACATCTACATTAAGCCATTGGGTGAAATTATCTGTCATCGACAGGTGAGGTATTGTTAGTATGCTGACGATACTCAATTATACATTTTTTGGTTCAGCAAACTAAGAAATGTTATTGATATCCTATATCAGCGTGGAAGCTATGGGAAACAACAGGCTTTAATAGACCTCCAGATCTGGGATGTTACCATCTTTGGTACTGGGTGGGATTGCACTCTCCCAAATAGACTTGGTGATAAACTGGAAGTCATTCTGAACTCATGACTCCTATCAAGAAAGCTACAAGGGCCTTCACATACTGGTTGCATTCATTCCTAGATTGAGAGAGTCTACTAATAGTTATTCATATCCTGATAATTTTTTGAATAAACTACAGTACTGAGTTCTATATGTGGCTGCCCTTGAAGAGCATCCAGAAGCTTCAATTAGTGCAAAATGTCTCGGTACGAGCAGTTATGTGTGCCCTTAGTTGTGTGCATTGGTTGCCAGTTTTCTTTCAGGTTCAATTCAAGGTACTGGTTTTGACCTTTAAAACCCTACATGGCATAATGCTCCAAACACCCGGATTGACACCAGTTGTAAAAGGTACAGTGTTTTTTATTTAAAACAAACTCAAAAAAGCATTTCTTCTGTGAACAAAAATATAAAGCTGATTTACCAGTTACTTTCAGCAAATGTTCAAACACCGTCCGGGCCGAATGCCAAATGATAAGCTCACTCCAAACAAGCTCCGTAATGAGGCCGCAGCACAAAGTATAGTCAAAGTCTTATTGCAAAGAAGAAAAGCTGGGAAATGCAATCCAGCACACCAATAAACCAGAACCACGATCAGAACCAGGACCACCGCAATCAGACTCTCACTAAAATAGTACGTTGTTCTCTGCAAAGGGGCTGTTTCCAACCACACCCCTTTTATTCCCTCTAGGGTGTGGTCCAATTAGTGGTCAGCTGCAGCTTGACCTCGCCTCTTCCGGCATTGCAATCTTTGCTGTCTTCTGCTGATTAACCTCCTGGTATGGGCATAAGCTAATGGCTCCTCCCCACTGCTCTCAACAGCCTGCTGACTCATAGAGGGACCAACCTCTGCTGGCAGGCTGTCAGCAGCCGATTCCTCCCTTTGCTCCGACATAGTCTCTATCTCTTCCTTGGAGTTGGAATCAGCTGCCAAATCTGCAACATGCTGTGGAACCACAACAGAGGGACCACCTCTCCCTGGTTACATCTATCTATCCCGTTACATCTATCTATCCTGCTAAGGAGTTCCATCTGATGAATCTAGGATATGAGCCTTTTCTGTCATGGTATCTGCCATCGGGAAGAAGGGTGAGATTAGTCCCAATTTATGGACCTTCAGGAAGTCTCTTAAAACATGATTTGTCCATTAGGAATGGGGGTCCTGTAAAAAATAAGGAGCTGCAAAATGGCTGTATTACATTCTCCTGTAGTTGTGTTTATATTTATGATATATTTGTACTGGTTATTGAAGACTTGTTTAATTATTTTGTTTCAATGTACAACTCCTAGGGTCACATTTGTGAGATAAGTGGCTATATAAATCTGATAAACACTGATACTCAATAGTTTTGCTTGAATTTGTCAGTAGAAAATAGAATCTGTGTATGTATATTTCCTCATAAAAAACTATGCAAGTTTTGTCTATATAATGATCTTATTGATTGCTATTATTTATTTATAACAATCTTCATTGATTACATTTAAATTCAATTTCCTTAATTAGAGAGATTTGAGACTTTCAGGGATCTTAGAAAGAATAGATGATTTGATAAGATTCCACAAACAATCGTATTTGGCTACATAATGACATCAATGAAGTGTACTAAATTCAGCAGAAGATAATGCTTTCTGGATAGCTGATTATAAATAATTATAAATTGTGATATCATTTGCTACAGTCAACTGAAAATATGATAAGCAGTGCTGAGAAATTGATGACATATTCTAGAAAATTGTGCCAGGTTTTCAATGATCCAGAAAAGAATCTCTCCAAAAATGAATGTTTTGACTCAACTGGATGACATTTTGAAATCCCCACAAAACTTGTTCCATTATTGGGTGTGTTGCAAATTCCCTTGTAGACAGAGAGGTCAGGAGTTGACTTGTGAATAATAGAAAACAAACACTGGATTCTCCAAAGATGTAGAAAACCTGATGTAATTTATTCTTACCAAACTCTTAAGCATTCAGGGTCAGAAGTTGAAAATAAAAAAAAGATTCTTTGGAGTTCAGCAGTCCAAACCAATAACTCAAAAGTAATTTCCTTAAAAAAAAATCAAAGTAAGAAAATGGGTTAGGCTGCAGCAAATTGAAGCTAGTTATCCTCCTGTTGTACACATAGAGTCAATAGGCATTGTTGGCATAAAGGCAATTGCCCTCTTGGAAGTCTCTGGACCCTTTTCTTCTAAGAAAGATTTCCAATATGAGGAACCTGCTCCATTCTGTGTCTGAAAAAAAATGAGCTGGATTCCCACTGGACAGCATAGAAAGATGGGAGAATTTATTATAGAGGCTTGGACAAGGGTAATTCCAAGCTCTTCCTCTATAATCGGGGTGTCAAACTTGTGTCGTCAAGGTGGTGTTACATGATGTATCGGGACTTTTTTCCCCTTTGCTAAACTGGGCATGGTGTCAAGGAAACTCCAATTTGACAGCCAACAAAGTGGCCAACACATGTCGCATCCATGGGCCAGGAGTTTGACAGCCCTGCTCTATAAGCTTCTCTTTGTTCTCATTCTGTGATAGCTGCCATCTCCCTCCATATTTTTCTCCAAACTCCACACCTGCCCTTTTGCCAATGCTGCCTTTAAACTTACCCATCTGTGTCTGCAGGCACTTACAGTCTGGAACTTTTAAGATATGTGGACTTCAACTCCCAGGAGATCCCAATAACCACACCCACTAGGGAATTTCCAGTGATGAATGTTATTTTAGGGCTTATGATACATTTTTGAATATTTCTTCTGTCAAAATGTTGTCATTAGTTTTCAGAAATCATTTAAGGATGTGCTTGCAAGCTACATAAAAAGAAGTTCAGAAGATATATGTATTCTGGGGGCCTGATATTTCTTAACCTCATGTTGCCCAACTCCAGATGGCGAGTAGAAGAGAGAAGACTCCTTCCTCTGCCCACTAAATTTCCCTTTTCTCTTGTAAACGTGCTCTATATTGTTGAGGACTCTCTGGCACACTCTATGTCCACATTTGAAATTTGTGAAGTGCACCGACAAAAATATCCTACAGAGTTTATATTGAATCAGGAACCATAAGTAACAAACCGGCAATTCAAAATCCTTATTACATATATGAATTAACTCAAAGGAAATAATGACATCCTGATCATTACTACATTGTACATATTTTAAGGTTTCAATCCTTGAGCTGAATTCTATTATTTAGACACATCTATTAGTGCATGCCTCCTAATGTCTACCCGAAAGAAAATTCACCCAAGTTCAATAGGATTTGCTCCCAGGTATATAGAGATTTGCATCTTAAATAGGTTAAATTATTACTTTTATAGCAATAATGGGGAATGTTTTTCATGTCAAAAATAATTACAGTACTTCCTACAGAGTTTACATAATGAGGAAGTTAATTAACAGAACAAATATTAACTTGCAGAGAATAGCCGGTGGCTCTAAAGAATGAGAGCCAAACGTGTAGCCAAATTCTCTGATGTATATATCTGTGTATGGGTAAATGACAAAGGATTGGAATGAGGGGATTATTTCAGTCTACAATGCCTAAAGTATACAATGGCAGCATACATTTTAGAGAAATGTGCCCATAAAGCAGAGAAACATCAGCAAATCTAGCACTACAGTACATAAACATTGGGCAACATTTGAGAAGCACCCATTGTTTGAGCAGCATATGCTGAAAATGCCCCTTTCAGGAGAGGACAGAAAATACAGATGTCAAATTCCCAGAGGGCTGAGGGCAAGTAAAGGATGACATCATCTGTTCCTCCCCTCCATAAATTGTTGGTGGCCTCTACTCATAAGGGACCGACCTGGCAGGACAGATATGTCCTAAGAATGAGTGCCAGAGACCTCAGCCCTTGGAAAGCTCCTAAACAATGGAAGATTGTCAGCCAAAATACTACAAATGTAAGAGAAAATGATTTATTTCCCATATGTAACAGATATAGGGTATATTACTACATTAAATCAGCTTGTTATTCCTGACCTCTCACTCCTTTTCATTACCAATGCAAGAGAATGTTTTCTTGCTGGTCAATTGAAAGTTGTACAACTTTTTGCTTTTGCTTTAACTTTAAAGTTGAAAATATACTTGCAGCTATTTTTAGTCTTGCACTACTATTTTAAAAAAGCCAAGGAAGAATATCAGTGCCAAAAAACTTTTATTTCTCCCTATTTAGTGGTATTGTACACACACACACACAGAGAGAGAATATATTTGAAGTACATACTAAAAAGGACTGCCTTACTGTCTGATATACGCACAGTCTCTTTCCTACCCTTGCATTCTTAGGATTTCTTATGGAAAAGCCATAAAACTGGAAAATTAAAAAAAGAAAAGAAAAGTAATTTTGCTGCACCTGGTAGATGGCCATTCTTTGGATAATGAGACCTATTAGCTCAGTATTTTTATGCTGCTATGGAAGGCAGAAAAGTGCCCCACTGAGGTGAACTGCATTCCTGATATGACTTGAAGTTGCTCGTTACATTGCTTCTATGACTTCAAACTTATAGTTGAGACAAAGTGTAGGCCACTTCACACAGGCCTAATGTTTTTCCTTGTTATTTCTTGGATTCTGATGGTAGCATTTTTACATAAAAAGAAAGGAGAATAAAAACACACAAGGGAAGGATCAATGAAACACACAGATTTGCATACAATTTGCATACATTTATGGGAATTTCCAAAGATTTGTAGACGAACAGGGAAATATTTCTTCTTCCTTCTCTTCCCAAGGTAGAAATCAAGAATAAATCACCAGGCTAGGGAAAAATGACTGCAGCAAGTACAAGAAATAACGATTTCTTAGAAGCTGCTGAAAGCTTCTAGAATGAACGCTTATATTACAAAATACCCTCAGCTTCACTTGTTCCTGGTGCAAGACATTCTCTATTGTTCTGACTTTGCTGCTATAAATAACTGGCATGCTATGTACTAAAACTGAAGAGAAAAGTACATTTTCCCATGATGCTGTTTTGAAGAATCCTGATGATGGTGCCATTAAAATTTTTGTAAAATCCTGAGGTTTTTTTTTTGCATCAATCTATGTCATGTGCCAAGTTATCTTGGGGCTTGGATGAATCCCGAACTGAAGGAGCATCTCTATACTTTTGAAGTGCAGAGAATAGAAACTGGTTCAATAATGATAATAAGCAGCAGTTTCCTACTCTTGTTATGTTCTACCAATAATTTTTGTTTATGTAACAATATAATGGAACTTGGCTGTACCATGCCACTTTTGCAGAATGGATGTCACAGATTGTGCTACAGAAATTAGTTACACACTTAACCATATAACAGTTTTCAGGTCTAGCTAGCTGTACAATTTTTGATTGCATATTCTGTGTTAATTTGCTGCTTTTTCTATAACTTGTTTCCTCTTTAGCTTTCTTCTCATATGTATATTGTTCCTTTATAGGCAGATATCCAATCAGAAATGGTTCAGTAGACAATGGCAGATAGATAGATAGATAGATAGATAGATAGATAGATAGATAGATAGATAGATAGATAGAGAAATTTGTCTTCTTCTCTGAGTCCATTTACAACAATCTTTATTTCTGGCCAGGATTCCGAGACCATTGCATGGTTATTTAGTGGAAAAAGACAAACAAGGAAGGAAGGCATGATAGAAATTTATACATTCATGAGCTATGTAAAGAAAATATTTTCCTCTCCCTTAAAATTAGTATAATGCAGGGATTAATCAGCAAGACTGATGGGCTTTATACTGAAAGAAGCAAAACCTTCAGATCAATGAAGTCAGTGGAGGTTGACATCTTTACCTGAGGTCTTAAGTCTAATTGTATCTCTTCTCTGTGTCACAAACTAACCCAATGACTATTGTACGTGTGTACTTCCATACATGCATCCATACATATACAGTACCTTCATATTATATATGTATACAAAAATAATATTTCATTTCTGGAAACTGTCAAGGTCCAAACTTCATTAAAAAAAATGGAGGCATAAGTAATAAATAGCACATGAATATTGTTATATAATTCTTGCCATGAGACATTATGGCTTCCAGTGGGGCTTCATCAAACTTTGGAATTATTACGACTATGTTTCAGGAGACCCTCTGATATGTCTTTCAATTTATGTGACATAAATCAGTTCTTCATTACATGATTTTCTTTTATATAAGTTCCTAAATAGCCACTGTGAAATAGCCTAACTAGATAATTTCTTTCTTTATTACAACAGGGGTCTTACCCTTCTCTGATGGAGTTGTGGCCTATAGAAACAAGAACTTAGTAAGATTATTATCAGTCAGGGACTATTAATCTTTACTAAGCCTTAAACAGAAACTTCAAAGAGGCTCAAGACTAAAACCTTTATAGTAAATGGATAGTGTTAACACAATTTTAACCATCCTGATGCCATGCTGTATTTGTAGATGCCATGCTAAATTTGCTGTT
The DNA here is from genome assembly GCA_032468235.1 of Pseudoxyrhopus heterurus. NCBI lineage: Eukaryota > Metazoa > Chordata > Lepidosauria > Squamata > Pseudoxyrhopus > Pseudoxyrhopus heterurus. Next base: position 7,146 of record JANHJO010009181.1, read on the forward strand.
TCTAGAATTATTTTTATATGCATTAATGTCTCAGAATAGGCATTCTTAGAAATAAATATGACAAACTGGAACTATATTTGAGGAAGGAAAACAAACATTCTAGAAAGCTTCACAGGGAGGAAGAGTGTAAAGGATTGGAAAGAGAATGCTGATAAATTTTACTTCAGATAGTTTGGTGTTTCAGGATTTACCACAACCATCATGGCTACTCTTTTGTAAGGCCATGCCAGCCATTTTTATAATGCCTACAATATACCATTTATTTATTTATTTTGTTGTATTTATATGCTGCCCAACTCCCAGAGGACTCTGGGCAGCTCACAACAGAGATAAAATACAACATTTAGGCCTGTTCCACTATCAACCTTTGTAATATTTCCTTCATGATCTGAGAAAGTGAGAATTTGAAAATCCTCACTAACTTATAAAAAATCAACTTAATTATTTTCGTAACTTATATTTCTCTTTCTTCTCTTCACATACAATCAACATTTCAATGATCATGGGAATTGAGAATTCCTTTAGGTGACAAGAGTCAGTAATATATACTTGCAAAAGTTCCTTTTGTTTGACAATTTTCCTGAAGACTGGAAGGATGTATAAATATAAAGGAGACAACAGGAATCCAGAAGGACAGTTTTAAGATCTTTATGAATATCTGAAAGGACATTGGGATCTCTGGTTAAACAGGGTAATCAGTTGATATGAATTTTTATTTCCCTTTACACTCAATAGGATGACATGACATCCTCTCTTATCAGTAAAATTCACTTAAAGAAACATGAAGATTTACTGTGAGGAAGTAAACATCTTGTGGAATTTCAACAGCAGATAAATAACTTCATTTAAAAGGAAGGAGCAGCTGCAAATTAATTATGGTAGTTATTGAAAAAACAAACACACCCAGGTTATGATTATTAGATAAATAGTCACCTCTAAATCTAATTTGAAATTTGATAAAAGAGTTTGCTCCAGGCTCTGTAAAGTAATAGGTTTTTTTTTTTTACAAGAATTTGAGATGAAACTGGAAATGGAGGCCCTGAACTACAGTGACACTTGCTTAAAACTCAGTTGATTGTTTCTCATATTGTCCTCACTGCTGAGACTTCATGGTAATACTTGCCTGTTTAAAAAAAAAATGTCTAAGATTTCCTTTTTTTTAAAGAAACCTATCCTATCTTATTTGCACTTGCTTGATTCAAATAAACTATCATACAGAGAAACTACAAATGGAAAGTAATTCTTTGGCATTTCTAAATAAAAAAATATTAAATATGATTCTGTTTAGGATCAAATGATGAAATAAGAAACAAGAGAAGTCCTGTTTGTGACTTAGGCCATTTTCCCACTAAGGACTTAAGTGTATACATAGCATCATCAAGTCATCAATGAAGCAATACGAAAGGGATATCTGTACCAAAGCTTTAAGCTGCTACTGTCTTCTGCTCATACTAGTTTGTATCCAAGTTAGTCTAAGACAGGGGTGTCAAACTTGTAGCCTGCAGGCCAGATGTATCATGTGCTGGCCACTCCACCCCCATTTTAGAGAAGGGGGAAAAAGTCACAATACTGTATGTCACAACATGAAGCCATGAGTTTGACACCCCTGGTCTAAGAGAATTCTATCTGGCAACAACTTCAAGGTACTTAGACATGGTATTCATAGTCAACCTATGCCTAATTACTTATGCATTCTCTGCATATACAGAAAGTCAGGGGTGAGGGGGGAAATAAAATGAAATTGAATTTTATATAGAAAACAAAAGTATTAAAATGCACATACATAAATGAAAGTATTAAAATGCAAATACATAAATAATTTTATGCAAACACACAAATGTACAGGGGCTTCTCATACATGTAGAGAAGTCTTACATTTTTCACAGAAGTTTCCATAAAAAATAATCGTATTTTCAATATAATCATAAGCCATAAAGAACTTTTTCATAAGTCTCAGGTAATACTGAATCTTCAGTCCACTAAGTGGAACTATGAATGTAATTTTCCAATGTTGGAGGAAAAGTATCTTAACAAGAAGAAAGGCCCAATTAATTCATTTCTGTGGTCCAGTCAATTTCCATGTGTAAGTACATACTTCGAAAGAATATAGATTTTTTGGGGGAAACTGTCTTAAATCCAATTAGTAAATGCATTATTAACTAAAAGTTATGTTCTTCAAATAGATTACAACAACAAACATTTGTTACTTGCTTGACAATGGATGAAATTAAAGAAGTGATTTTGAAATGAGTAATGGAAAAGTACTGGGGCTTGATAGACTTCCTGTGGAATAGTATAATATATTTGTTGGTATACTGAATACTAAACTTGATCAACTGTACAATGACATTTTTCAAAAATGATATTTCTTACAATTTCCCCTACTTTTCTTTTTTAGGCATTCTTAGGCAAAATTAAAATTAAAACATTGATGAAATCGAGCCATGTGTCGCTCCAGATATTTTGAGAACTCTACTCCAAGACAATGGGAGGATACCTGATTGACTTCCCTTACACTAGATCTTGATTACTTCTTAAAAAATTTATGAGAGCAGTGTGTCTGCACATGTGAGTGTGGCAATAACCTCTTGATAGGTTCTGAGGAGGAAAAGGAAAAGTATAAAGAACTAAATACCCAAGTCTCTTATTTTCTGAATGAATGATTTTCCCCATCCCCCATGAATAAAGCAATAGCAGTTAGACTTATATACCACTTCATAGTACTTTACAGCTCTCTCTAAGTGGTTTACAGAACCAGCATATTGCTCCAAGAACCTGGGTCCTTATTTTACCAACCTTGGAAGGATGGAAGGCTGAAATAGCTCCTTCAATCTTGAGCTGGTCAGAATCGAACTGCTGGCAGTCAGCAGTATTAGCCTGCAATACTGCATTCCAACCACTGTGCCACCATGGCTCATATTTTCAAATAACTCCTTCATAAGGTAGAGAATGAGATGTTTTGACAATATCTATTTTCTAACCTTCTGTTCTTCTTATCTCTTATCTTGACCACTTTAAGGAAAAGCAGGGATTAACACAATACATACACATTCTATTCATTCCCTATTCTTCATTCCCATAGATAAGAGCCCCCAGAACATGATTTGGCATAGATGTTAATCTAGCCATCAATTTAGTTTGGTCACCAGTGCTTCTTGCATGAGGAAAAAGGAGGAATAAATTCTCTTGACATGGTATCATGCAGAGTGACAGGTCGCTCTGACAAGAAAAGAATTGAATACACATAGGTTGAAATTGTTGCATTAAAAATGTAAGTTTCAATATGCATCTCTGAATAAATGCAGTGTTTTAACTAGGTTATGCATGTGCTGCTTCTGCTTGAATATACTTAAATGTAACTAGAATTTCACTTTATTGTCATTCTGAGCTTTCATTCTGAGTGTAGATTGTGTCCTTAATATTGTCTGAGAGGCATAATAAAATCTCTGCACAGACTTCACATTAGCTAAAGTTTATCTACCAAATTCAAACTTTGATTGACAGTCCTTTGTTTGACAGTTATAAGAAGAAACTCTCAATGATTTTCGATTCATAAGCTCCCCAAAAACTGCAGGAAAATTCCTACTTAAGATTTTTATTTAGATTCTTGTGTTGGTCAAAAATGTGTTGATTTTTAATAGAAAGAAAACCAAAGTTCACAACTGCTTTGTGATTTCACATTTTCATGGGTAAATTCTGCTTGAATACCACTAACTGAATGCTGTACTTATCAATTTTAAAATGGTATGTAATTCAACAAGCCATGGAAACTTCTGCAAATGTATAACATTGGAACAATGATTTGGAATACTGAATCATACTGAGTAGCCTGAATCAGATGCAGTAATATAGATGTTTAGATTTTCTCCCATAGAGATATGTAAGAAATACCTTTCATACCTCACTTCTAAGACCATAACTACTTATGAATAAGGCACAATTAAATCAATGGCTCATTCTTCCAAGCAAGCTCATGTAGGATATCATTATTCTAGTTCTTTGATAGATCATACATTTTTCAGAACTTGGAAACTGTAAGGCAGGCATATTGAATCTCTTTAATCTGCTGAAAGCTGCACACTGCTGACTATAACCAGGGTGTTAAATTCTGGGCAAAGAATGGAAGCTAGGCCAGAGTGATTTCTTACAGCTCTTTATTCAAGACTGCCTGTAGGGCAACTGTAACTGAAATCCCTGGCTGACAGAGCTCCTTTTATAGGAAACTGCTCAGCCAGACAACCAATCAGGAGAAAGTATCCTCCCACTCCAACAGAGGACCAGACTGAGAACTTTAACTGAAACTATGTATGCTATATATGATACAGAGGACCAGACTGAGAACTTCAACCGAAACTATGTATACTATATACAATACATAACAGAGGGGTTCAGAATCATAGAGGTGGAAGGAATCATAGGGATCAACTAATCCAACTGCTTCCTCAGTGAAGGATCCACTACTGCATTTCGAATATCTACCCAATCTTTATTGGAAGTTCTTTGAAAAGGAGAATTCACCACTTCCTGAGGCAGTCTGTTCCACTGATTGTCAGCTTTACAGTAAGATTCTTCTGATATTTAGCCTGACACTTCCCTGTTGTAGTTTTAAGTCTACTGACTCTACTCCCTCTTCTATATGACAACTTTCAAATGTTTGAAGATTGCTTATCATATACTCCCTCAATTTTTTCCCCTTTAGCCTAAACATACCCCAATCATTTCAGCATTTGGTTTTCAGCCCCTCTAATATCTTGGCAAGTTTCTCCTGAATTTCTCTAATTTGTCACTGTCATTTTTGAAACAAAAAGCCACAGCTGAACACAGCACTCCAGATGGGGTCTGACCAGGACTGAGTTAAATGGAACAATTGCTCCTATGATCTGGATTTTATGTCCCTATTAGTGCACCACAAAACAGTATTTCCCTTTTTTACCAGCTGCACCACACAGCTGAATCCTGTTTCATTTGAATCCAAGATCCCTTTTGCACATACTACTGCCAAGTCAGGTTTTTCTCTTCTATATTTGTACTTTATACTTTTCCTACCCAGCTGTAGAATTTTCTGTCATCTTCATACTTCATAACTATTTTCCCAACCCCTTCATCAAGTCACTGATAAACATGTTGAGCCACATGAGATAGGACAAAACTCTTTGACACTCCACTTAATATTTTCTTCCAAATTGAAGTGGAATAATTAATTCAGCCAATTCTGAGTGCATTTAATGGTAGTATCATCTAGCAAGCATTGTACTGTTTTATAAATGACAATGTCATGAAGTACTCTATGGAAAACTTTGCTGAAGCCCAGGTACAATATATCTATGAATCCTCTTTAACTACAAAACCTTTAACTTACTATTACTAGCTTATTAAAGGAGATAAAGTTAGTCTAATGTGGTTTATGACAATTCCATGCTAACTCCTGTTAATTGTAATATGGTTATAGAATGGCTCACAAATATACCACTTGATAATCTGTTTGAATATCTTGCCCAGTACAGATATCAAGTTGATTGGTCTGTATTTTCATAAATTCTCCTTCTTATCCTTTTTGAAGAAGGGAATGACAGTTGCTCTTCTTCAATTTTTTGGGACCACTCAAGGACTTCTCCAAGATTACCAGAAATGATTTTGAAATCACCTCCTCTTTGTTCCTTTGATACCCTGGGATATAATCCATAAGGCCATGTAGATTTGAATTCATTTAAATTTATTAAAATCTCTTTTATCATCTATCTATTCTCACCATCATTCATTAGCTATTTTCTCCTCAACTGATACTTTATTTGGTTTTTCCCATCACTTGAAGTAGTGGAGAGCTAGTAAGTTGGGATGGAAGAGGTTTTACAAAGTCAAGAAAATCTGATACTAGTGGCAACATCAAATACTGCTGACATCCACCCCAGTCAAGCCAACTAACAGCAGAGTCCAGCCTCTAAGATAATCACAGAAGAAATGGATGATAGGATGAGAAATTGTCCTAATGAGAAAAAGAAATATGAATGATTTGTAGGTAGAATTAAGCGATAAAGATAGAATATAAAGTTAGAATTGAGTTAAAGCTATAGAATAAGAGAAATAAGTTGTGTAAAAGATAAGATAGAAATAGAAGTAACATAAAAGTAACAGATATAAGATAGATAATAATTCTGTAAATAAGGCCATGATAGGTAGATTTTGTCAGATAATTGCTGAGCCAGGTTACATGTAACTTAAACCTGCAGAGATTCCCCAGCCTCTTCCCACCTCATGCCCTATAAAGAGGGGGAGGAGTTTTACTCTGCCCTTACACTTTAAAAGCTGTTGCTCTGAGGAGCTCAGCCATCTCTTTCCTGATTCTTGCTAACATACACCTGGAAATTGGCATTCTGAGGAGTGCATACATATGCCTAGGCACTCTGAGTAGAGCACATTCTCCCTGGACTCATGTTTTGAGGGGAGGCAGATGTGCTGAGGCACATCTGCACTAACAAAGGTCTATATAGACAATTTACTTCATCCTTAATATCTTTTATTATTTTGTTGAGAGTTGTTACACAATAAAGAACAGTTTTGTTTGCTACAAAAGACAAGCCTCCAGCGTCTTCCTTTGTTAGAAGCGATCATCACGAGCAGCATCTCCACACACATCAGTTTTTTCCATGACAGATTTTCTTTTATATTCAAAGCAATTCCTTTGTCTAATAAACTCTCATTTGTGTATGTGCTGCTTGGGTCTGCACCACCCACAAAACTACGACAACCTCACTAAGAAGTGTTCTATATCATTGGACAACTTTTACTGTTGTTATTTTTATTAAAGCCTTTATGGCCTCCCTGTTTTTAACTGTTGCAAGCCATCCTGAATAAGTAGAGTATGAGTTTTTTTAAAAAAATAAAAAATAAATTACAGACAACCACACTCTGTAAATGGGGAACAAGACATACTTTTATTTATTATTTCAGAAGGTTCATCTGCACAATTATTTTTCTCCAGCACAGCTATCATTCTGACCTGTTCCTGAGGACATAATATCACAGTGCATATTCTATCTTTCAGGCAGCATTTTGCTGAAATGAGCTGTGAAAATCTGCAGTTGCCCATTTACCACCTTGACATATAAACACATACCCAAAGAAACCATCAAGACTTTGCTTTTTTACCCTGGCACTGGGGTAGAGTAAAAGTATCTGGAATTGGTTATGGAGCACCCCAAGGGGAGGACTGAGTTGCTGGGTTTTGTTTTGGTTTTATGGTTTTGTGTATCATGGTTCTTGTGGTTCTTGGTTATATGAGCCACCCAGAGTTGTTGTTGTTTTTTAAAATACAGGCTCCATTCCTAACTCTGCCTTGAACTTATGTAAGTAAGTAGAATTGTACTTACAAATGAATTGTCCATTACTAAATATGGTAGATTACATCCTCATTCCTTGAGCTGACAAACTGCTGAAGCTACACATTTTTTTTCATAAATCACTGAAAACAGGCTTTATATTAAAAACTCGTGGGTTTAGCAGAACATGAAACCACATGGCTTCAGTGGTTTGATAACTCAAGGAAGGAGAATGCCATTGTTAGTATTAGGCAGCTGTTTCATAAGTATGGGTTATCTTTAAATCAGACATTCTTAATCTGGGGGCTGCCTGTATAAATCAAGTCAAGTCAAGCCAAACCAAATCAAAACTAACCAACCAACCAACCAACCAACCAAACAAACAAACAAACAAATGTAGGTAGTTGTGGACGTGCGGATGAGCCCAAGAAGCACCTGGGTAAAAACCAGAGAAGGAGAAGAACCAATTTCACCAATTCATACAAAATTTTCTTTATCTCAGAAATATAAATGAATTAGATAAGGCTTTATCTAATTATCCTTATTTTAGAAGCTTTATGCCTTCCCTCATCACTTGCTTTACAACTGCCTTGGAAATAAGACTTTTTGTGTTATTTTGTTTGGATCTGAAATAAAGCTGGTCCAAATAAGAAATTATGAATTTTAGGAAAGTTTAGAGGCAAGGAGATTCTGTTCTTATCAGCTAATTCAATGTTTAGGCCTGGATTAGCTAAAGCAAATGAAAACTAATTATAATCACATAGTAGAATTGATTTTTGTCCCTAAAGGTTATAAAGCAATATAGTGAAATGGCAGGATGGAAAAAAAGAGCGCTATGAAAATAACAACTAAAAAGCAGACTGATGTAGTGTCACCTTGCATTCACAAACATCTCAGGTATAGCCATTCCTCTGTTTCTAGCTGGGCACCTCATTATTCCTTCCTATCCCGGTAGAAAATATGTTGTTCTTATGGAAACTGCAGGCAGTCCTCTGAGAACACAGTGAGAAAAAAATAAGCTGAGTTCTTAAACTAAGGAATAAAGTTCCTGAAGCCCTGAAAATATGGGAAAACCAACAAGAAACTGAGGAAAAGTTTAGAAAAGCAAGACAAGGACGTGAGCTTCACGCAAAAGGTCATGCTAAAAAATAGGTAACAAGTTTAGTTGGAAATATTATGTGCAATTGCTTTTGTTTGGATTGTGCATTTAATATTGTCTCTGGTGTATATTTTCCCATTAGAATTGTATTATTGTGGGGTTTTTTTAGCTTATCGACCAACACATTTCATGGTCTAATCAAAGATTCTTTTGAGATGCTGTCTGATATTTTTTATGTCTTCCACCATTGATAATTTTGCATATAACTACTGTATTCAAAGATAAGATGGAATGTTTATTCTCTTTCCCTTTTGTAAAATAAAGTTTGATACTATTTATCTCTTGTAAGATTTGTCTAGCTCTTTACATCACAGGAAGAATAGAAGGAGTTGCTAATTTCTTTAGATCAGGAAGAGGTTCCATGATTTTAGTTCATTTACCTCTTACTTTTTTAAAAAAATTATTAAAGTTTTAGGAATTAGAGGGAAAACATGACCAGAGGTGTTTCCTAGAAATAAGATGGTGATTATTCACTTGTCCTTGGCCCTGGCATAGTGTGTGTGTTTTGTGTGTGTGTGTGTGTTGGCTAAATGAATTGTTTAAACATATGAATTGTATGTGTAGAAGATTGACTAGGAAGGTATATTCAACCATTAAAGAGTAGAAGTTCATATATTACTTATGAATTGTATTTTTAAAGACCACTGAAAATTTCTGAGAAGAAAGCACATTTCTCATAAGAAAATCAACCTACCTGCATCCTAAAAATTAGTTTTAAAATGTACAACAGAATCCCCATATTTTGAGGTGTTACTGCTGGACTTCAACTCCCAGGATTCCCCAGCCAGAAGAGCAGAGTAACAGGGCAGACCAGCTTGTATTTGGGGTTGGGGGGGAGACTAATATGATTGACAACAAAAAAGATATGTTCATTATTAATTCTAAGAACAGATATTGGCTCTTATGAAAATCCATACAACTTATAACAAGAATTGGTATGTTGCATTCATATGATAGAAGGGGTTTTCTTTCTTGGATTTTTATATATTTATAAACATTTTTGTTAAATAGAATATTATTTTATTCAGTACCAAGCTCTGTCCAGAGATTGGAGTAATTAACTGAATACTACCAGGCAAGAGAGGGCCTAAATTGTCTGAACCAATTACATAGAATGATAAAGACAAAGCCTTATTTTGCATAAAGCTCTGGCATTAGTCTCTGGTGTTTGAATTGCTGTATACTGCCCAGTATGGATTTACAAGGCTGTCAAGATGTATTATTCTTAACCCTAGAGTTATCAAGACCTATTATTTTTGAATAGTCTTGACAGCTTTGGAAATGAAAAAGAAAACAACAGTAGGAGGGGGAAATTATTGTATGGGAATATGTGGGCGTGTGTGATTTTCCCAACAGTGATGCTAAAAATGCTAATCAGAGTAATTGTAAAGAAAGCTATTACCAAGAACATTTTGCATTGGCATATTTCCCCCCTGCATCTGACTAGTAGGATCACATATATTTTAAAGTGGTTATGATTTTTTGAAAAATAATATCTTCCTAAACAACATAGCAATAAAATAATTTATACACCTGAGCATGGACGTTGTGGCATGTGCTGGCAATGCTAGATCGTCACTCAATAATACAAGTTCCTAAATGATGGATAAGGTCATTTTTAAATACTATCAAAATCAGTTATAGGTCCATGTCATGTCTATTTGAGGAGCTAGCAAAGATGAAAGAACAGGATTGATGATTACGGTACAAATGATGGAAGGCTTATTGATTGCTTTGAATTTTTTTTTATTCCGTGGTACTTATAGTAGCAAGAGCTTACTACTGCTGCTGAATGTGTTCAGTGACTTGAAGATATTCTTTTTCATAGAAAAATACTATGGGATATGGATCACAATGAAGGAACCTGAATCCCACTATAAACAATGCACATTATATTTTGTAAAATAATTCTTTATATCCTTGCTGGATACCGTTACTTATTTATTAAATAGGAGTGCAGTGGCCTAGCAGTTAAGATGGTGGGCTTGTCAACAGGAAGGTTAGAAGTCTGAGACCCATGTACCACATGATGGGGTGAGCTCCCATTCCTGTCCCATGTCCTGCCAACTTAGAAGTTTGAAAGCAAATGCAAATAGATAAATAGGCAACACTTTTGATGAGAAGTTGACAGCATTCTATGTGCTTTGGCATTTAGTCATCTGGTCACATGGCCATGGAAGTGTCTTCGGACAACACTGGCTCCCTCAACTAAGAAACGGAGTTGAGCACTGCCCCCTAGAGTCAGACATGACTGAACAGAGGACACCTTTACCTTTTTACTTATTAAATTTATATGTTGCTCATCTCTCTAACAAAGGACTCTGGGAGGCTTACAATACCATAAATAACAGAATAAAACAATTACAGTATTAAAACATTATTCTGAGAGGAGAAATGTAGACAGTCCAGTGAAACTTAACTATGTTTGGAATATACTTATATTTGTGCAACCAGATGGGCAGATATATATATATATATATATATATATATATATATATATGTTTTCGTAGATTTTCACGGGTGCAGGTATGTAAATCTTGGTGTGTTCGGGTCTTTTCCCGT
>JANHJO010009183.1:0-16155 GCA_032468235.1 Pseudoxyrhopus heterurus
CTGACTGGATGGTGGGGAATGGAAGGATTTATTCCATTCCCCACCATCCAGTCAGAGGGAAGAAGCTTCTTGGATGAGAAGCAAAATGTCCCACTTTTGGGACATCACTCAAGTAATCTCTGAATTCTATCTTCATTATTAGAAACCCATTCACTTCTCCCTGTTTCTCTCCTTTAATGCCTCCCTTGCTCTATAGTGCACAAATACCCTATTTCTATGGTTGTTTACAACCACAGATTATACAATCTCAAAAAATATCTGTCCTATCATATGATGATTAATTTTCCTACATAGTATACAGGTAGTTCTTGATTTACAGCAGTTAATGTAGTGATGGCTTGAAGTTACACTGGCACCGAAAAAAGTGGACTTATGACCATTTTTCACACTCATGACCATTGCAGCATTCCCATAGTCATGTGATCAAAATTCAGATGCTTGGCAACTGACTCATGCTTCTGATGGTTGCAGTGTCCCAGGGTCATGTGATCCATTTTTGTGACCTTCTGATAAGAAAAGTCAATGGGAAAGCCGAATTCATTTAACAACTATGTTACTAATTTAACAACTTTGATTCACTTAACAACTGTGGCAAGAAAGGTTGTAAAATGGGGCAAAATTCACTTAAGAACTGTCTTACTTAGCAACAGAAATTTTGGGGTCCATTGTGGTCATAAGTCGAGGACTATCTGTATTTGGAAATCATTGTTTAGTGGCAATCTTTATTAGATGAATGATAAATTAGTTCCTGAAATAGAAACTGGATCCAGCCATGATTTCTGCAAACAAGGGTGAAAAGATTATTTGTGTGCAAGAAAAAGGCTGAAGTTCTCAAGTATGTTTGGTCAGTGGCCCCCAACCTTTTGGGCACCAGGGACCGGTTCCGTGGAGAGAGGTTTCTCTGTGGACCGGAGGGGGAGGGGTTTTGTGTGCTGCCTGCATCCCGCGGATGGAGCTTCACTTGTTTGCGTGGCCCGGTTTCTGGCATGCCGCAGACAGGGCTGGTCCACAGATCGGGGGTAGGGAACCCCTGTGTTTGATAATATTGTTTTTTAAAAAAATAAGCGATAATGTTTTTTAAATTTTAGAAATCTCATGAGATCACACCATCTCATGATGTTTCCTGAGTGATTTTGAATGTCTCATAGACATTTTGGGAACAGTTCATCTTTTTATTTTGGGGAGGGCTGCAGAACTCAGAAACCTTTGCTGTACTTCTGTGTCCTCGAAATATGGGCAAATGGGAACAAAATTATAATTTGTATGCATGTTATCATTGAACTACAAGATCACACAAGATCCTTTCTCAGCTTTTGAAGCACTTTTGGCATACTCCATCTGTAATTCAGCATCAACTGGTAATGTTTAAATCTTACGAAAGTGCTAACAAAAATCAGTTGCAAAACAAGTAGAAAATACCTACTAGTCTTTTAGTAGGTTACCCATTGTATAGATAATAAATAACCATTGTACGGCTTTTCCTTTCTAAATGGTTATTTAAAGCCCAGCATGGATTTTCCCTAATGCTCTGGGAAGGTCTCTGTGTTCCAAGGTGCCCATCTGCTTCCCCAAAGAATCCACATGGAAACAGAGGAGAGTCTAGAGAGATAAATAAAGAGATACATCCTGGTTCAAAAGTAGCTTAAGAGGATGGAATAATCAGTGGGAGAAAATCCTGAGCAAAATGTCTGCAATGCTTATACTAAAAGATCCCAGCAACGCATGAGCTGTGTTTTTTTTTTTTAAAAAAAAGTCTCTTATGGTTGCAGAAGGTGATCAGGGTTAGGTCAAAGGCCGGGAGAAGGGTCAGCTTCTTTTGAAAGTGAAAATTGCACATAAGGTGCTTAACACCAGCTTTAGGAATATTAAAGAACAATCTGGGTTTTGTCAATTAATAAACTGTAGCAAGCACTGTACCTCTTTAATAATCCTATGAATCTGGTCATTGCAGGCCTGCACATTTGAAGTAATTGCTATAATGGAAAAAATATATATAGATCTGATCCAGAAGCTTCCACTTACTGTTGTAAACATGAACTCGGGACTCTTGAGATGGCCTAGCAATTGCCAATTGAAATTTTTAAACCTTATCCTGACCTTCTGTATTTCAAATAAATTAGAATCAAAGGTTTGCCAAAGTAGAATTTCACAGCACATACTTTAAGACATGGATATCATTATGAAGGCCTTTGTAGACCTCTTTTAAAGAGAGCAAAACTATGGAATCCTGAATGATGAGATTAGGGGAACAGATTTGCTGTGCAATAGGTTGTGCAATAGTGTTTTTTTGTGGCAAATGGCAAAAGAAAAGAATGAAGTTAATCAAAGTAACTTAAACAAAACAGTGTATTCCTCAGTACAGATATGCATTTTATACTTTTGACATACCTCATACCTTGACATTTGATAGTTAAGGATTTTTTTTTCCTGCTTAAAGATATTCAAGTCTCACTGACTTGCTTTCTGTGTAGTAACAATTGGTCTTGCAAATGTCTTGCCTTACAGATGACAAGGTCCTATCAGTCCAGACCATTCTAAATCAAATCCTTAATTGTTGTTGCTATTATTATTATGTTTAATCTTCAATTCGATTCATAGTCTAGGACTGGTTAAAACTTAACAATTCAAGTCCTAACCAAGGACCTAAGAGCTATTAAGGTATATAGGAAGTTCCGAGTAGGGTAGGGTTGTTGTTGTTTTTTCAAAGTCAGGATATTAAGGTCTAATAAATTCAAAATTTCCATGTATCTAGACAGCCCTTTTTGTATTGCTCTAAGGGCTGCTGTTACGATACTATTGGTACAACCATTGATTTCTTCCTCCATAGTCGCTCAACTTCAATTTGCAAATCATGATATTTTGTTATTTTTTCTAGCTGTTTCTCTTCTATTCGTGCATCACCTAGTATTGCAATATCAATGAACCAGACATTTTTTTTCTTTTCCACATTAGTGTTATCAGACACGTTGTGGGTCAGATGCCTATCTGTTTGGATCCAAAAGTCCCACAGGATCTTGACTTGCTCATTTTCAAGAACTTTGTCAATTTGGTGTTCCCAGTAATTGCATTCAAATCTTCTGGCAAAGTTTCCAATGTATAATTTTGGCAACTCAATCATGATGTTGTAGATAATCAGTCTGTGAGATTTTGCTGTAACCACTGATAAGGTGATCCACTGTTTTATCTTTCTTGTTGCATAAGCAACATTTGCTGACATGCTGAATTTTTGCTTTCATGGAATTGGTCTGCAAAGCTGGTTCTTGGGCAGCCAAAATGAAGCCTTCAATTTCTTTCTTCTTCACTCTGATCTCAACCGGCTGCATCTTAGCTTTGTATCTAACTTTCCTTCAATGTCCTTCAGTTATTGACTGTGCATAGGCTTCTTTTTCCATTTAAAAACCCGACTCTCAATTGTTTTCTTTTGATATTCTGATTTCAATCTTGTTGTTTTCAAGAGGTTTCCCTTATTCATCTCCTTCAGCAGAGGCTCTTTTGCTTTTTTATGTAGTCATTTGAGCCATGTTTTTCCTCTTCCACAGTCTATTTCACCTGTAAGAGACCTCTGCACCCTGAGATCTTGGCAAGTACAATTGATCAACATCACTTTTTGGGTGTGGAGCATGTTGCATTGTCATTAGTTTTCTTGTCTTTCATCCAAGTTATCAATTCTAACTGAGTCCAATCAATTATTCCAGCTGAGTATCGCATTACAGGCACTGCCCAGGTGTTAATTGCCTTTGTGATATTTCCTCCACTCAGCTTTGATTCACTAAGCTATGATGATGATGGTTTATGTTTTTCTGTCTTTCATTTTGTTTCCTTATCTTCTAATTGAGTTTTCATTCAGTGTGGTACAGAAAGCCATGTGAATTAAATCAGCAAAGTAGCATAGGTTCATTCCTTATCCTTAAGTTACATATCAATATTATTTGAAGACTGTTTCTTGGCCAGATTTGACTCCTTTTAATGACCCCATTTGAAGCACTCATCTCTGACCCTCTCCCCTCAAGTGAAAACCTGCACATATACCTTCCAGTTGCCAATCAATGGACAATCTTTCTAAGCCTTGGAATTGTTCTGTTAGATTAAGTTCTCCTAATGAATTCCTCATTGAGCCAGCGAACAGAAATTAAACCTTGTTAGCTCATTATCCTCCTAATTAACCCATTCAAAACTAGCTCCATCTTCACAGGGAGGTAGCAGACATGTTTGGGTTTCACACTGAGGTATATCAATGCACTCCCAAGAGCCTTTTGTATTGGAAACAGAGATTTATTTGCAATGGCTGGGGAAGGCAGCTTGCCAGACGAAGGCCTGACTATTTTGTTACCCTCAGGCTACAATTTTGCCAAGGACAGGCCATGTGGATGGAGCACCCCATACCGTTTCTGAGAAGACAAATATCCTGTCTTGTTCCATGCTGATCAGTCAGTTTGTTAAGCCGATAACAGAAATTTTACCCTTTATGCAGGGACAGATAACCCATATATACATATGATACCTCTGTATAACCATTATCAGCTGGTCTGGAGAGATTTCAAGAAGGGGCAGGGAATCATCTTGTCTTAGAGCCTTAAGCCCAGAGAAGTCTGTTCCATGCCTGTTTAAAGTAGTTTCTTTTAAGAGATAGCTAATATATTACAATGAGGGGTGAATATTTCCCTTTTAGCTGCTGAGATCTTTCTTACAGGATCAGGTATTTTTTTTTCCTATTGATTTGTTGTATGCTTAGAACTTATGTATGATTGGAGGGTTCAGACTGGATCCTGAGTGGTTTTGAAAGATTTCAGTTTGACTTTGAATTGAGCATTTGTCTAGACTCTAAATGCTTGGGTGCTTCTGATCCTATCAATGCATGCTTTCCAAAAGCCCGTAATATTTATTGCTTTCTCTTTGGCCTTTGCCTGAGTGTGTTTTAATTATAATTATGTACAATTTTATATATATTTGGTTTTTGAAGATTTTTATCAGTGTTATTGATGTTATCATAGAGATGAATTCTATTTTGAAAGCTTTTGTGTTTAAAAGGAAACTTGAACGTTTACAATATTGCTTGCTTATTGATTTATCATATTTATATAGCCATCCATCTCACAGAAAAGTAGCCTTAGATGGCACACAATTAAACAATTGTAAAATCATAATATTAAAACAAGTTTAACTAAAAAGACAATATCAACAGAATAACAGAGTTGGAAGGGACCTTGGAGGTCTTCTAGCCAATCCCTGCTCAAGCAGGAAACCCTACGACATTTCAGAGAAATGGCTATTCAGTCTCTTCTTTAAAAACCTCCAATGTTGGAGTACCCACTATTTCTGGAGGCAAGCCATTCCACATGGTTAACTGTTCTAACCATCAAGAAATTTCTTCTTAGTTATAGGTTGGTTCTCTCCTTGATTAGTTTCCATCTATTGTTTCTTGTTCTGCCTTCAGGTGCTTTGGAGAATCGGTTGATCCTGTCTTATTATTAATAACACAATAGCAAAAAAGAAATATGTTAAATGCAGGCACCTCATTATAACACCATGTCCTTGAGACCCCTAAGCCTGCTGTTACAACTGTGTTTTGTGGGATTTCCAGAAGGATATCTCAACTTGGGGGTAAGCGGAAACAATGTTCCACTGGGCAGGGGCTACTGCAGAAAAAGTTCTTGATTCCCTCACATGAAACTCTTTTGCAGAAGGGACCCGTAATATACATGTTCTCCTAGACATGATAAGATGGGCAGATGTATGGTGAAGGCAGTTCATCAGAAAGACCAGCCCGATGCCACGAGGGCTTTAAAGGTCAAAAACAGCATCTTAAATTGGACTTGGAGACAAATTTTTCACAATGCAGCTCGGAGAAGCATATGTCTCATTCTACAGGCACATATAACTGCCCATGCTGCTGCATTTTGCAACAACTGAAGCTTTCTATTGCTATATTGCAAATAAATTCTCCTTTTGCAATGTTGGGGTTGAAGGTAAGACCCTCTCCGTCATATTAGGAGGGAAATTCAAATCTGTCTTTTGGTCTACATATACTTGTAGGGTTTTAATATATATGCTCGTGGGAATAGTGCTTAAGTTGCCCAGGGTAGCATATACTGGTAGTTGGATACATAGTAATCTCATAAGGAGAGAAGCATCATCCAGGCAAAAGCTACTTGGCTTTTGCCTGGATGATGCTACTTGGCCACACAGGGACCAAAGAAGTCTTGAGAGCATGGGATCAACTGCAAAGCAGATGAAAGGGAGCCTCGCTCTTCTTGGTTCCATTCCCTTCTTTCTAGAAACATTCTTGAAATTTTATGAAAAATTATAAATTGCTGTTTTTTTATTGTTAAACGAGGCTGTCGCTTTCAAAATCCCAGTAAAAAGGGAGAAAGTTTTTAAAAAACCCACAAATTGCCACATGCTTTTTGCAATTTCCCTTTGAAAATTCATTTTGCATTATATTTCAAGGAAACCCAGAGATATTTTTATTTTTTTTATTTATTTATTTGTCAAAACATATATAGATCAAGTGAAAATATAAACATGAGCAAACATTTTAGCAATGTTGTTACAGTGAGCTTTAGGAGTTAGATCGTTTGAGACGAGTATTCCTAGGTCCTTGACAACGTGAGGATCATCAACGAGATCACTTCCGACTAATTTGTATTTGGTGTTCTGATTATTTTTTCCAATGTGTAGGACAGAGCATTTATTGGGTGAGATTTGGAGTTGCCAAATGCGCGACCATTCAGATACATAGTCAAGGTCTCTTTGTAGGGCAGCGGAATTTTTAGTGGTGTTAAATAATTTAACGTCATCAGCAAAGAGGACACAGTTGCTTTTAATGTGATCACATATGTCATTGAAAGAGTGTGGGTCCTAAGTTGCTGCCTTGGGGGACACCATTGTTAACTGGTGCTGGATTTGATAGGGCCTTCCCTATTTTGACTATTTGTTACTTGTTGAACAGAAATGCAGCTATCCACCTGTGCAGGGTTAATGATCATAAAACTGTGATATGTTATTCCAAATTAGTTTTCTAGATTTAAGCCTGGTGAGAGGTAGAGAGTCTAATATTTTATGTATTGGAAGATCTCTAGGAGTCAATGGTGTGTTTATCTTATTCCATTCTTGAACTGTCTGTTGTTATCTCCTGAGATCAGGAGGGGCAATATTAGAAAGAACATGGAGCCCTGAGTTCTATGTCAGTTTAAGGATTCCAGATATTATTCTCTTTGTGTCATTAAGGTGAACATAAATCTTGTTGCTATGACAACTTCTTCCCTGTGCAATATTCGGCAACAGAATAAAACAGGGAGAGCATGAGAATAATGCACACACAAATAGGAAAGAAGTCTC
This sequence comes from Pseudoxyrhopus heterurus, assembly GCA_032468235.1. NCBI lineage: Eukaryota > Metazoa > Chordata > Lepidosauria > Squamata > Pseudoxyrhopus > Pseudoxyrhopus heterurus. The sequence continues at coordinate 7,339 of JANHJO010009183.1, forward strand.
AAAATTAAGCAAGCATGCCTTACCAGAGTTCCAAATCCAAAATAACTAGTGCAAGAGTAGTCAATGAAGTCCAAGGAACAGAAGCTTCATCAATTGGTCTTGCGGTCAAAGCCAAAATCATGGGATTTGAAGTCGAAATTCAAAACGCACAGAATCTGTATTAGCAAATGGTTGTTACCAACTAAGATGCTTTTAATATTGTAAAGTATCTATAATGCCTGTCTTTCTAATCAACTTACACCAGTATGTAAAATTGATCTGTCCAGCAGATGGCAGACATAAATAAGAAAAATACATAGTATTGGTCCTTGCATAGAATGATGCAGTAAGATACATTTTAAGTGGACTAAGAAATTATACTTCTCTAAAGTCACTAATGAGCTTATTTTAGGCTAGATATGTATAATTACATAGAAATACTGTATGTAGTGTGTGATGTAGCTATCATTATCATTATGAGAAGAAAAGAGATTGTCCAATTCATATCAGAAGAAAGCTTCCAGCTAAATTTTTCGCACAAGTCAGGGACTCACTTCCAACTTTTACAGCCGAGCTCATATTGAATTTTAAGACTATGGAAGTGTTATAAAGTGCTTCTACAGGGTGATTGGGAATGAGCTTGTCTAAAATAACCATTTCTCACTGGAGAAATCAGTGAGATAGTTCTCCACTATCAACATTAGCATCCTAAGATGTTTTACAGCTTGTAGGTTTATCAGTCTTTATCAGCAATCTTCTATTTTTTCTTTTCTTAGAATGCCCCTGGTGTATAGTCAGGAACAGAAGCATTGTTGAAAGTAGTGTTGGGTTTAATATTTTACACCCCTCCCATTTAATTTTTTTCTTTAAAAATAAAATCAGATGATTTTTAAAGAAAATCAGATCATATTTTCTTTAAAATAAACTCAGAAGAATAAAAAAAATAACAATTGCCTCTTTGCTTTATAGGTAAATGTATAGTGAATGAATTTAGATGAATTCTAGATGGAATTCATCTGGAATAGGTTCCTAAAGTTATCAATTTAACATCTAATATAGTCTCAATATTCTGAGCAATTTGTTAGTTTCTTGGAAACACACCAGGATCACCAATTTAATTGAGACCACATATTTATTTATTTATTTAGTCAATTTATAGTAGTCACCCATCTCAGCAAATGATTCTGGGTGGTGAACAATATCTAGAAATCAAATGGAGGCAACAAAAACCATTGCAACCATAACTATAAAAGCTAAAATGCATAGCACCAGAGAAAATATAGCAGTTACTAACAGAACCAGGAGGCGGACACAAAACCAGGTATTTAGGACCTTATGAAAGGCCAGCAGGATCAGGTCCAAACTAATTTCTGGTTGGAGAATATTTCATAAAGCAGGTGCTACAGCAAAAAAGATTTACCTTCTGAGTCCTGTCAGTCAACATTCCTCAGCCAACAGGACCCAGAGCTGACCTTCCTGATGGAGCAGATAGGACAGGTATAACAAGATGAGGCAGTCTCTTTAGTTAAATTATGTGAAGCCAGGGGCAATATGCTTCAACAACTGAAATGTTAAAAATTGCATCTGATTCTTCTCTATTTAGAAAATCTTCTACCACTAAACTATCTTCTCCTCTAACCATTAATCTAATTGAATGTGTTTAATGAATGTGTTTAATATAGATTAATTTTGTTTGGTGTATGTAGGAATTTATAATATATCAACTATGGCACTGACTTCCAAGAATAATTTTCTAACCATTTTTTGTTTTGTAATACAAATTATTTTTCAGTAGATGCTGATAGGTTTGTTCATTTTTACATAGCCTCTAAGGTGAAATGTTAATCTATTCCTTTTATGCCCTGTATTGATGATCTGGACTACAATGGATTCTGCTAACAGAATTGTGTTTTGCTGAATGTCTTAGCTGATATGAAGCTGTAAGAAGGGGAGGAAATACACAGAGAGGCCAACAAAAGCTCCAGTACACTTACAGAGAATGTGGAATCAGAGAGCTATGAGATTGTTTGGAAGGATTAGTCCTAACAAATAGGCTGCAGTTGTAGATTAATAGCTTTCATTTCTACAACTACTTATTAGAATATCTATCCATCAACAGAAAATGCCTCAATCAGCTGTAATTTTTAAAAATTAAAAATATGTTTTATTTTACAGCATTATATTCTCCTCACATGTTAGTCTTTAACGCCCAAATGGGGTCACTATAGCCAAAGATCCACCAGCAGCAGACCATGGGTTGGATTGTAGTCTTACATGGTCTTCTTGGAATACTTTTAAACTCTGCTCAGTTCAAATAATAATAATAATTTGCCTTTCACATCCCACAGTTAGGGGCCAAAGGGAAAATGTAAACCAATTAATTTGCAACACTTCATGCAAAAATTGATTCAGGGAAGGACTGAGCAACTCTTTTTGTATGCATGTTGACCTCTGCATTTTGCACAATAGCTCATGACAATTTCAAATTTTCTGACCAGAACTAAACCTATGAAAAAAATAAGTAAGTAAAATTTCAAAGTGTTATTTAATATAAACAAGAAAATGTTCTAGTATGTGGAACTCTGAAGGGCAGATATGTAACATGAGCTTGCAAATACCAAATCTTGGAATGCTGCCAAATGCAATACTAAAGCAAGACCAGAACAGTCTTAAAAACAAATTATGTAAGAAAAATTTTCTGATGAAGAAAATCTTTTACTGGAAATAGCCAAATAAATTTGGAAAGATTTGTTTATCTTTAGTAGCTCTTGAATACAGTGTTATGTGCTAAGAAGCAATTAAAAACAGACTGTATATGAAGAGAGCCACCACTTTTTACTTCTTTACTGAAAACATTTTTAAGAGATAAATAACACAATCCTATAAATACTTTCTGAGAGGTCAAATTGTGTATACAGTAGGAATGGGCAACTTTTTGTTCCTAGGAATTGTATCCTTGTGTAATGTTTCAGCCCCTAGAGAATGTAAGAAAAAGGCCAGAGGCAGCTTTCCCTCACTACTTCCTCACTTACGAATAGATTGTTGCTTTACATTTTTTCATAGGTATGCACATTCAATATCATGAATGCACACTAAAAAGTTGTCCTATAATTGCTGATCACCAAAGGAAGAAAGTTTACAAAATCTGGTTCACAAATACCCCAGCCCCATTAATCCAGCCCCATAAGTACTCCAGCCCCATTAACAGTAGTAGCATATAGAAACTATAATGAACTGGACTGGAAGTTGAAGCTTAGGCTACTGATAAGACATGGGTCACCACCATTCTTCAGAACAGCTGGGGTTCACATCACATCACACAGCATACTACAATATAACCAAACTACATTTTGGTGTAGTTTGCTAGCAACAGACACTATTTAATTTGCAACTTTATCAAATACTTTTGCTCAACAACCAATAAGAAGAGCTTCCTATTCTTCCTTTTTCCGAAATAACAGCCTGCAGTGAGATCGATGCCTAACCAAATTCTCCCCAAAATTCTCTTATGAAAAAGAAATTGATCCTTAAAAAATGTATATATCCACACACACATTTCTAAATGGCTGAAGATGATTCTATTAGTGCTGTCTTTATAACTGTCAAACCCAGCTCCTCCAAACATTCCTCGCTCCTGACTCATTATAGTTTGAACAGTTTACAAATAAAGGCAAAAGAAGATTCTGGGGAAAACTTGAATCAGCTCTGAAGATACTAACTTTCCAGTTTTCAGGGGTAAAACAAGCAGGTTTTTTGAGTAGAAGTGATGTATTTTTATTAGTTGGCAAGGATGAAGATGGAAGGAAGGAAGGAAGGTAGGTTGCAATTCTAAAGTATGGTATGTTTCCTAGAACTTTTTAAATAAGCAAGTTCAGAAGAAATCTCAAGTAAATTCATATAAGACTGCATTGATAGCACTGCATCTTGCCATTGAGGCAAGCATTGGAGACTTTCTTACAAAAGTCTTGCATTTCCATATACAACAATAGCAAAAACTTTTTTTTTTGCCCATCACTATATGAGCACTAATCTATTATGTGGCCTTCAAGGCACATAATTCGACTTGGCCATATAATAGAGAAGAGGCAATTCTCTTACCAAAAACAAATAAAAGATCCTTGCCTGTCACTACTACAACTGACAGGAAGCTTCACTATATATGTTGGAATTGCCCAGTCTTGGGAATTACCCAATCTTTTTCAATTAGATATTTAAATGTATAGTTATTTGATATCACTGGATTAAAATGATACTTTTGATATAATATAAGCATGATCTTGGCAAAAACTGTAAAATGTGCATAGCAATTAAATTGTTCCATCTATATCTATCAGATTAATTATACTGGTATCTAAAATTAAAAGAGACAATAAGCCTTTTGAAATATTATTTGCATCTTGTTTCAGAATGATAAATATTAAAATTGTATCCATATTTATATACTCTTCAGTGGGGGGTAGTTTGATGTGGTTATTTTCCATATATATTTGTTTTTCATTAAAAGCGCCTCATCAGAAAAGAGAAATGGTTGTTGTTGTTACTAATACACTAATGTAATTTTCTTCTACCATTCTCTGGCTCTACACATTCTTGGATGCATTTTAAAAAGATTTTGAAAACTGATTTATTCAATGTAGCAGACTAATTGTTGGAAGGATGTTGAGCAGATAATCACCATGACAGGAAAACTGTTTTTCACTAAATTCTATTAGTAAAGTTAGATGGTTGGTAGATTTTTGTTGAATATTGTATTGTATAATATTTTCACTGTAACTATAAATATATTATGATTTACGTTGCTTGCGTTCCTTTTAAGAAATTTTAACTGCAATTTAATTCTAAATCAGAAGGAATCTATTAACAACTTTTCTAAGTATGGGATTTTGAATCTCATTCCCCTTTCCTGTTTTATTTGCATCTTCATAAATTTGATGGGTGACATATCATCAGATGATTCCTGCTATAGAGTTCTACCATGAGCCAAATGGGAGATATACCAGTAGCTGGAATCCTGAATGTAAGATGGTGAGGAACAGTGTCAGACTAAAGCTAAGCAAAATAGAATGTTGGCTAATCCAGAAACCAACTGATTCCAGGACTATATCAACATTAACCACTGGGGGTTGTGCTTCCCCTGAAAGAGTAGGGTCACAACATAAGGGGGTAAATAGAGGCTCTAGCCAGCAGGAGTTTTGCTTCATTTTGGCTGATGTGCCACTTGCAGTCTTTCCTGGAGTGGGAGTTACTGAGATCAGCTACTCACACCCATATCACTCAGCTAGATTACTGCAATTCTCTGTGTAGCTTCTGTTAAAAATCCTCTACAGACATCAAGTGTATGTTTACCAGTCAAGCATGTTATTATCTGGTACCAGGACCAATACGTTTCTGAGTTTAGTAGAATCTCCCTATCCATTGCACACAAAGAGAGTGTCTGCTATGGATCCCCAACCTGGGATGTTCAACAACAGGAGCATCAAAATAGGCATTCTCAGCATGGGCTCCTCATCTCTACATCATCTTGTCTCCAGAAATAAGACTCTCTCCTTTCCCAATGGTAATCTATTATTGAGCCCTGCTTATTCTAGAAGGCCTGGGAAGAGCACACTATTTAAAGAAAGCAGGGCCATGAGTGAGTGTTGATGAAGGATATTATTGTATTATCTTTATTATTTTTGTACTATTGTGTTTGTATTTTATATTGTTGATTTTATCATACATATCACTGTGAACTGCTTAGTTGTAAACTAGATGTTCCTATTGCCGTGCAAATGCTTCCATTTGTCATAGATGCCATTGTTTCCTCATCATGAAAAGCAGTGTATGAATCTCTTAATAAAAAGTACCTAGGTAGAGACTTTTGCAGATATTTTTTATATGATATTTCCAGATTAGTTTTATGTGGCATTCAATAACTTCCAGAAATGGCAATTTGAACACTTCACAACTTTAATACCTTTTTCTGAGTTGCAATCTGACATAGCATGTATTATAATAGCAGCATTTTAATAGCATAATAGCAGTTTAATAAATATAGTTAAAATCAGTTCCATTGTGTCTATATAGAAGAAAGTGCTAAGAGCTGGAAGATTAGTATTTGATGCTATATATACCATATAACAAGTTCCCACTATATTTGATATTATGTAAGATTGTTTAGCTTATCTTGCAACTGATATTTTCTTTTGCAAACATTAATACATAATAAAATACCACCAACTCTAGTTAATACATGTCGAGCTGTAGCTGTATTTTTCAGATTAATCTGGCAATTTAATGAGGCACTGTAGACTGTTGTTCCGTTTAGCTAATTATAGACTTTAATACCATTTGGTTTATTGTTTTGCTATCACTATAAGAATGAATCTCATTAGCAAACAAATAAATATGCAAATCATTATTTAGCCAGCACAATTTAAATGTGTGTTTTAACATCTTTAATTTGAACATTGGAACTTCCCCAAATAGCTATGTGCCTTTAATTTATCTACAGTGAAAATTTTATTGGATTGTAACTGAGAGAACATTTTGGGATCTGAGAAAATGTATATAGAGATGCCTAATAATCTTCTCAAGTAGATAAATCATTATCATATTATCTTTCTAAGATCAACTGACCATCTGAGGAACCATCTCTCCCCAATGGGACTAGCCCACCCCACTTGCGCCAGAGGAAGAGACCTGCTACAGATCCTGTTGGGCAGGTTCAAAGAAAAGATCCTTTTCCACTGTGACCATTCTACCACTGAAGGTGAGAACTGCCCCTACCCTTTTGGCCTTCTGGCTAAAACTTGGATTTGCTGGTTGGCCTGGGACCTCAAAGGGAGTGATCACTACTAGAGGTGGCAGACCTCATCTGTGTCCCATCCATCTCTTGGTTCTGATTTCATTATAGATGTAAATGTTTAATCTGTGTAACTTTAATGTTTTAATATTTTAATTATTTTTCTATTTGTTTCATAACCTATAAGCTTTCCAGAGTCACCTTATAGATGAGTGGCATAAAAACTTAATAAATAAATAAAGTGATATAGTAAATGGGTACCAGACAAATATAAAACAATACACAATCTAATCAATTAAAAGAAAAACCAAGAAAAGTCAAATTGATACTCCTGTAAAAATCTAATTGCCAATATTTCGCACCCATATCAGAACTTGATTATCACCCTAGCCCCAGGCTAGAGAAAACCAGATCTTTACAGCCTTTAAGAAAGCCAACCAGGTTGGGCCATCCATATTTCCAGGAGGAAGCTGCTTCATAATGCAGACACTAATGACCAAGAAGGCATGTTCATTTTTATGCTATTTTCTAGTCTAAAGAAAAACCAAAGAGAGTACATTCTCTATTGCAAAGACAAATATGGTGATAAGAAATATCCTGAAAATAAGCCCTAGCATGTTTTTATATGTGCATCAAATACAAGCCCTACCCCCCCCCCCAAAATAAGCCCTACTTAAGAGCCTGTGCAGCTAACTGGCTGCCCATTCCATCTCGTTGATTGTGGTGCCACAGCTGTGAGGTGAGGCGGGTGGGGCTGGAGCTCCCCCACACCACACCGGCTTAACTCAGGGTCTCCACAGTCAGGTCATCCATGCCCCAACACCTGCCTCACAGTGACAGCACTAGCAGCCATGTGCAGCAGGAGCCTACATGGCCACTGGCACACTTCTTCTGCTTGCTTGTGGCCACAATAGAGCAGGAGGTTGAGTGATGTGGTGGTGCCATGACTGTGAGGTGAGGCAGGTGTTGGGACATGGATGGCCTGGCAGCTCTGCCTCCCTCACCTCATGGCCATGGCACCGGCGCATCGCTCAGCCTCCTGCTCTGTTGCTGCCATGAGCAAGCAGAAGAAGTGTCCAGTAGCTATGCTGGCTCTTGCTGGACAGGGCTGCCGGAGCCACCACTGCGAGGTGAGGCAAGTGTCAGGGCATGGGTGGCCTGACTGCGGGAGCCCTGAGGTAAGCCACTGCAGAGTGCGTGGGGCAGCTCCACCTTCCTCCTTGGGGCGGCAACACTAGCACACCATGTGGCCTCCTGCCCTGCTGCAAGCAAGCAGAGGAAGTGGGCCTCACATACATAGGAAAAAAAAATAAGACACCTCCCCCCAAAATAAGTCCTAGTGTTTATTTTGGGGTCCAAAAGAAAATAAGTCTCGGTCTTATTTTCGGGAAAATATGGTACTATTACCAATACACTGCATGTAGGTTTAGTTATACTGTACATTAAGTTAAGCCATTGAAATCAATTAATAAATATATAGTTAAATATGTAGATCAGCTGATAAAGAAGTCATAAAATGGTATCTCATCTAGCACAGGTAGGTCCCAATATTCTTTATGGTTGTAGCATTAATTAAAAAAACTATAATGTCTTTTTCCTAGGTGATAGTTGGTTAAGAAACATTTTTAACCTTAAATTTGTCTTAAGATATGCCTTTTTTTCTATCTTGCCTGAAAATTGGCTGGAACTTTGAAGTAATCTGATTTCTATCACTATATATCTCCACCCTACCAAGACAATGAAGAGCCAATGAGAAAATAAACAACCAATCCCTAATGGCTCCTACACAGTGCCAAGTGCTGAGAACTTATACTTGCATTTCAACTGACAACAATGCTGGTTTTCTTTGCAGGTTCATCAAAATGGAAAAGTGGAGTTTATTTTACTTACTACTTCTACACATAACAATCATATGCTTCCTTGATTCGGTAAGTTTTACTCTTTGCAATAAAGCTTCTGTATATTTTTAAAAAGGGAGGAGCAAAGTGAAAAAGGCACGCATAAGTTTCATTCACAGAGAGGATGTAGTGATCAAGAAATGAGCTGCATAGAAC
>JANHJO010009183.1:19270-30679 GCA_032468235.1 Pseudoxyrhopus heterurus
CAACAGAGAATGAGGTGGCTGGATGGAGTCACTGAAGCAGTCGGTGCGAGGAGCTTAAATGGACTCCGGGGGATGGTGAAGGACAGGAAGGCCTGGAGGAACGTTGTCCATGGGGTCGCGATGGGTTGGACACGACTACGCAACTAACAACAACAAAGGCTAGGAGATTTGAGGAGCCAGCTGGGTGTCAGCCTGGACTCAATGGCCCAACTACTCTGCAGAGGACAGACAGGGCTTCAGTTTGCGGGTGTTCAGAGGAGCTACAACAGGAGCTTGGGGACTGATATCAACACCCAGTCATGTCTGAGTGGTTCTACTCGGATCTTCCTTCATAGGAAACACTCCAGCTTCTGTGCAGGAAATGAGCCTAAGGAGTCATCGTAGTATAACACAGAAATTAAACCCACAGCCTTCCTCCTGAGCTTGCTAATGGCTGAAAACTAAGAGTCCAAGATTATTATTACAGTTAATGGCACAGTCAGTCAGATGTTCAGGTTGGATTTGGCATTTTTATCCAATGCTTCTTACCTAGGAGAGGCAGATGTTGCTAGACGTCTCGTCGCAGGACGGAAGCTGTTCCAACCAAAGCTGCCTTCTTCAATTGACCGATGGTGAATTTGTCAGTGCCGATGGTGTTCCAGTGGTGCTCCAGATGTTTTGGGATTGCACCCAAGGCACCTGTTACTATTGGTCCTACCTTTGTTTTCTTTTGCCACAGTCATTCTGTTTCTATTTGCAGGTCTTTGTAGGTTATTATCTTCTCCAGTTCTTTCTCTTCTATTCTGCTGTCTCCAGGAACTGCCATGTCCATTATCCAATTGTCATCATCATCATCGATTTAATCTCCAATTTGATTCACAGTCTGGGACTGGTAAAAATTTAACAGTTCATGCCCTAACCACGCCCTAAGAGCTATTAAGGAGTCTGAATATTATTATTATTATTATTATTATTAAATATACTTTATTCATTAAATATGAAACTCAGTCAACTGTACATTCAAAATTGCACCACAAATAACATTGACTGATGCTAATGGTTGATTCGGGTTGCTGCCAGCATCCTAGGAATCAACCAAGTATCTTCTTAAGATGTATGATGTTCCAAGTAGCGCAGTCTTTTGCAGTTCCGCTGGTGTTATTGCAGGAAGCTGCAATTTCTTGATGTATTTTATTATTATTATTTATTAAATTTATATTTTTACAAGATCTATTTGTTGTTTAATAATTGTTCTTTCTGGCATGAAGCTCATGGGTTCCCAACTTGTCATTAAATAGGAAAAAATCCATTTCCTGTCATGCTTGTTTCATTAGACTAGGAGTGCTTCCAGATAAGTATTTATTGACCTTCAGTTTTAGGGGCTGCATGCTTGCCTATGTTCTCAAAACTGTTTCCATCTTTTTCTCTAGTGACAAAAGTACATTAAAAGATGGAAGAATGACACTTTTGCCACAGGGTATTCCTCTCTACATTTTCTCCTCCATCACAGAAAAACTCATTCCTTATGCTGACCCAGTAACACAGTTAGCCACAGGAAAACTGCCTTTATATATACTGATCGTTAGAGCATTAGCAAAGCTCCTTTGGACTGTCATTGTGCCTCTTCTCCCTCCAGGATGCTTTACTGATGAGCTGCCTAATATCACCACATATTTTCTACTGCCATAGATTGGATTGCACTGAATGGCAGGAATTAAATGAAAAACAAAAAATCTAAAATGCAACCCAAATATTTAAACAGTGAATATGCACTCCATCTTGATCCAGAGTCAATATGCCTTGAGCAACAAATGCTTATTTAACACAGCCTAGAAATGAACGCCAAAGATGAGAAGGACTTGGTTTAAAAATAATGACTTAATTTTCTTGTTACCAGACTTACATATTCACCCATCGCTGCCTTCCCATCTAGTTCATTTCCTGCTGTTGTTCAACAACCCTGAATTGTCTTGTAGAATGAAAAAAAAAGGAGGGAAAAAGCCTAGCCCCAGATTAATCTTCTCTTTTACCACAAATAATAGTATGTATATAATAGTAGTATTGCTGTGGTAATTGCCTACTTTTAAGTCCAGCCAAACTTAATTAAGTTGAATGATAGGAAGGCTTATGTTTTAAACTACAAATTTCAAATGCACAATTATAAGAAAATAATTTCTGGTGTTGTCACATTAATAGAAAGGGAACATTAACAGACTAATGTGATTTTGAACATGATAAATATATACAGTATTTGTATAAAGCAAAGCAAAGCACCTTTGGCATAGTATGTTATTTTTTTCAATCTCCAGAGTTCCCAAGTGCAGATGTTGGAACTGAAAAATAACAACGTAAGCCAGAGTCTGGTCTCCTGTGGGCATTTTTGGAATTTTTAGAGAATGTTGAGGCATGTTCCATAACTGGTATGGTCAGTTCCTAAATTAGCAAAAGGCAAACTAGTTAGGTTATTGGAAATAAAGATGACGCATGAGGCTTTTGTTGTGTAGTGTTCTAGTTTCCCCCTTTTAAAACCAGTATTTTCAAAATGTAGTGCAGGGATCCTGATGAAAACCAGGAGAAGTATATGACTTGGGAATGCTGGCAATGTGGATCCAATAGTACTAACTGTTAAGCAACTGACACCTTACTGCCCATAATTGGGGAAGAGAGTTAGATTTATTCTATGTCTGTGTCCATATTGCCCTGATGCAAGGGCACACCAGTGTTTCCAAAGGACATGTCCTCAGGTTAACACCTGTATCTTACTGTCAATTCATAGCTGAAGCAGATCAGAAGTGAATTGAGATCCCTCATTCTGTAAGACGTGTTTCCTTTTTATTCTGGGTATAGATCTTCTGTGGCTCATGGAAGAAAAAAAATCAAAATGATACGGTTGGAGGTGGTGGAGTGTTGGTCACAATTGGTCTTGCTTAGGACAGCTTTTTCTATCCTGTATCCTAGACTCAACATCTTTACTCCAGTGCTGTTTAGGCTGTGAGGGAGATTGGAACCCCAGCTTCCATAGCCACTTTTTTCCTCTTTTTTAAATGTGCAGGTTGACCTGTCATTTTGTTTGACCTACTCCCTGGTCAAGTGCACTGCAAATGAAACTATAGTTCTAATGTAAGAGATCTATTCTTGTGCTTTTGTGACTTTTGTGGTAGGGCATTCCCTTCACAGTGCCTGCACTTTGCAATTCCCACACTGATCCTTACAGGAAATCTGCATTCTCAACGTGGCTCCAGCAGCTGCATTTCAGAACTCAAATGACCACGGGATGGTGGCCTAGATATATAAAATATTGATTGCTACTACCTTGTAAAGGCTTTTTAAAAGGTTCTGTTAACCTTGGATGATCACTGGAGAAAACCATTACTGTGTATAAGGAAGAATTACAAGGTTGTACATACCAGTTAAAGGAGGCTTTTCATATGGTAGATGGTATTGAAGGGTCTGGAATGTCAACTTACACCACCATCAATCATGTTCCTTGGAATATCGTGTGTTGAAGTTGAATGGATACCAATGCAGCAGACTCCCATTTCAGGAGTTTGTGTGAACAGGATTTGGAGTGGCATGATTTCCTGATGGCCTTGGAATAGAAATACAGCTGGGTAGATGTGCCTTCATCTCTTCCTCTTCCTTCTCTTTGTCTTTTCTTGTCTAATTGCTAATCTCATGTCATTCCCTTCTGCCTTTCTTCCCAGGCACAGAGATGATTTTTGACCTTCCGCCTGGTAGAATGTAGTTAACTAGGTCCTGGGATTGGTCTATCCATATGAAGAATTTCCCATAAATAAATATTCTCTCTACTCTACTTAGGAAATCTGCTTAATTAAGTATTGTTCAGATCAGGTTCTGGTATTAGACACTCTAACATGCACACATAATGATTACTCCATACCTCATTCCTCAATTGTCTTCAAGGCATGTCTGTGAAATTCCTTACAATGCCCACTTTGGTGATATCAATCCACCAGTTATTCATAAATGCCTTTTATTTGATGCCAAAAATTTCTTTATCTCAGGAATAAACTCTAATTGTGTCCTGAATCAGCACCAATTAAATGTGAGAAAAATAGCACAGAACAAACATGTCAATTAGAGAACGTATGTCATTTATCAACATTTTTATTTGGAATAAACAAAAATAAGGGGATGTTGTACACCCTGGTTTTTTATTAGTTTACTTGATACCAATTGAACCCTCTTGAAATTCTTTTGTCACTTTTAAAACACAGAGTCGAGAGGGTTTTCTAACACACATTATTCTATATATCTTGAAAGTCCCCCAATTATTTTTAACTCTATATTTGTTGCTTAGGCACCTTTTCAGGAACAAAAGGAATCTATCCCATACAGTTTTCCTAAATAACTAGGAGCAATAAACAAGAACTTAAAAGCTCAGCTATCTATTAAGAAAGCACAATCCATATTATCTGAATGTAATAGGATTTTGTAGGAACTGGTTATGAACTGACACTGCAGTACTTAGCAACTCACTGATGAGCCCCATGTCTTTCTTCTCCTTCCCGAAGACTGTAGGAAGTTGTTTCCAAGAGCAGCTGAGACTCCAGGCCCAAGTGAGACTTCTGGAACACAGTGTGAAGCAACAACAGGCAAGAATTGTGAACCTCTTAATGGAGAGGGATATACAGAGCAGAGATAAAGAAGGGGGAAACAATGTCATCAATCTGGGAGAAGAAACTAAGTACAAAGGTTAGAAATAAATTTAATCTTTGTTCTTCAGGTGGGCTCAAATCATTCATTTTACAAACCTGGGGGATGATCAAAATTTAGAATCCATACCATGCCTTCAACTTCTAAACTTTACATAGAACCACCAATTTTGAATTGTTTGCCTGCTGTCATTTCAACTTTTCAACTATATACAGTAAATATTACATATATGTATGTATGGGTATATAGGCATAGGTAAAGGTTTCCCCTTTCCAGTGTGTCTGATTCTAGGGGGGGGAGCTCATCTCCATTTCTTAGCCGAGAGAGCCAGCATTGTCTGAAGACATTTCCATGGTCCTGTTGCCAGCCTGACTGTATGCTGAGGCACATGGAACACAGTTTCCAACTAACTGCTAAGCCATTGCACACGCACGCGTACGCGCACACACAAACACACATCACTGTCCATGTAGTCATCGACCCATATCATAATAAACTTCAAATCATGGTTTCTCATGTAATATTCCATCAGACATTATTTCTCAATTCGGATGTTGCATCAACTGTAGTAAAACGCAACAGTTTGGCATAACAATCAAAATTAATTAACACCCAAATTACATGAAGCAAAAAGAATATATTTAAACTTACCCCTAATGTATAAATAGGATTACATGTAGCCAACTCAATAGTATGCAAAGAATTGGTGACAGGATACTTCTTTGACCTGCTCTGGACTATACCACATAATCGGAAAAATTGAAAGGGGAAGCATTCAGCATGGTCTTGATTTTATCTCGTAAGAATTATGAGAACTTTTATTTAATTTACATAAAACATTTTATCCTGCACAATGCATGAGAAGCAAATCTCGAAACCCCACTCCTTCTCCTTCTTAAAGGGCCTATGTTTAGGTTTTCTACTCTTCCATGAATCAAATTTAGTAAAATGACTTACCATATTATTTTTATCATACATTTTACAGTGTAGAAAGAATTACTTATATTACATTGCAATAATCTGAACAGTAGTCTCTATGGGTTTAAGTGCACTTACTAAGGAGTGTTTTCATGTAATTCAGTACAGCTAAATGTGATTCATATTGTGCTCTACATCAGTATTTGGTTATTAGAATTTTCTTTATGCTAAATTCTGGCATATGTTGAAACTTGGATTTAAAGTTTGAAACTCTTTGTTGAAAACCATGTAGCATGGTCCAATCTTAAGAAACTAAAGAATATTAAGTTTGACTAGGGAAGTGGCATATAAAGGGTGAAGTAGATTTTTGACATGTTTGCCGTCAATCATTGACTGAAACAAAAGTGAGCTGGTAATAACTGTGAAAAATATTTGCAGGATGTGTATTTGCAGGTCTGTTTTACATTACTTATTTAAATGTGAAATTATATATCTTGAATTTTTCCAGTAGCTTCATAAACCAATGGTTCAGCAAGGCAGAACATTGAACAAGAGTAACCAAGACAGTTAATGAAGGCTGGCTAAGCATTATAGTATGGACTAACCCAAACTTTAGTTCGATGTTTGAATTGAATACAGTTTCAGTAAATAACTAGTAATCATTCTAGCCAATTTGCATAAGCTTTGTGTTCTATCATTGAATGGTTCAGTGAAGAGATCAAGCAACCATCTTCTATTAAAACCATTGTTTCTGACTGTTCAATGCTAGAAGCACAACTCTGTTAAGTATTTCCTTAGTTCTGCCTTATGGTCCTTTTGCTATCAAGCCATGATGGGATAGCTCACCCTGTGCGGAAAAGGTCAGTTTTTATTAACATTTTATGTTACTATGTCATTGATTATAATTAACTTTTGAAGATTAACTCTGACCAATATTAAGCCAAAGAGATATGGATTTGCCAGCTATACCATTTTAGAAGACACTTAGCAATTCTTTAGATCAGGCATGATCAATTTTATCCAAGCTAATGGAAACGCAATCCCATTTTGTTTTGTTTTGCTGTCTCTTTATTGCTGTTAACTTTTTATCAAGGCAAAAGCTTTTAAGACTTATACTGTTGAACATACAAATAATCTAAGGGGTTGGGGAGGACAAAAATACATATATGCATGCATATGTGACCTTAAGAAGACTATTTTAAACATATTCAATATTTTTTTCCAAAAAAAATGGTTCGTAAGTCCAAATACATATGATATGTACTTATAAATGGTGACTAGAATTAAATAAGTACATCCTTCATTGTATGGGTTTCCTTTATTGTTCATTGTTTAATATTGTGTAACCAAAAAAGGCACAGAAAAGGAATAAACAGGACACTTTGGTATATGATACATGAATGGCATTTTCCTCATTAAATTAAAAGTTGTATAGGTATACTATGTAATATTTTATAGAAGGAAGAAGAATAAGACTGAACTGTATTATTTAAATCCATTGATGTTGTATCATGATTCAGATTGTGCTGAGATCTATCATGCTGGTCATACACAAAGTGGATTTTACAAGATGAAACCTCTAAAGAGCCCCAGTGGATTCTTTGCCTACTGTGATATGGCAGAAGGAGGTGGGTGGACAGTCTTCCAGAGGCGGTCAGATGGGAATCAAAATTTTAATAGGTAAGAAGAGAATATTTGTAGTTCAGGGTTGAACTGTGAAGTCCTTGATGCTCTTTAAACTTGGTTGCTTTCTTGAAGACATTTCATTACCAAACTAGATAACATCATCAATGCTACTAGGGAGTGGGGCTTGCTCTTATTTTTATATACTAATGGCTTGCTCTATCAGTGTTGGTGGGAGTGATAAGATTTTCATTAAATAAAATATAATACGTAAGATATAATAGGTAAAGTTTTGGTTAAACAGATTAAAATCCCTAGATTCATCTCACAGGCTTGTTATTTTTGAAACAAAATTCATTTAGAATGTCCAATTCTTATGGATAAAAATGAAAATGTATCTTTTGTAAAAACTTATGCTCAAACTAATGTAGCTCAATGCAACTTTTTAATGGTTGTTACGGTAGCTAAGATATAGTGTACCGTAGAATCAAGACTGGATAGGTTTTTTTTAACTAAATGCATGAAAAAATTGTATGGCCACAAAGGGCTGGGCCTGAAATTCCCCCAAATGCCAAAAATGTCCAGGTGCCCTTGCTGAATCTTAGATAACTAATTTACTTCCAGATAAAGACTGTAAACTCATGTGATAACTAGCAAGATTCCCTTTGGTAGCTTGCTGGGTAAGACACTGTTACACTGAAGAGGAAAAAGTGTAGGAAGATAGAAATCAGTCGTCTTCTCTTTTATTTTACTTCACACTGATTTAATGAATTTTTATTTAAAATTTATTTCTTTATTATGTTAATACAGCTGCCCATTTCATGGAAAGTGACTCTGAGCAGCATACAACAATCTACTAAACAGAAAGACTATAAAGCAATAATTTCCTAAAACCATTATATAATGATTATTTCAAAAGCTTCAAAAACCATAAAAGCAGTATTTGTTAATCAGATGTATATTTCTTGTTATTTTAACCAGAAGTAGCATAATGATTCTGCTTTGAGAGTATAATAAGGTTTATTGATTGTTATTGCTGGAGGGCCTGAAATTGCAATCAGATCCTTGTAGTCATTGATCATAATAGAAAGTATGGTAAATCTATAAAATGAATTGAATTCCCTTTGTTTTTTGCTTAGAAACCAAATATATGTTTGTAATTTGTAATTCTTAGAGAACTGCACAATCTGTTTTAAAACCACTTGATAATCGTCTGTGATTTATACAGATCAGAGATTTTAATCTTTTTTCCAGAAATTGGACTGAATATGAGCAAGGTTTTGGAGATTTTACTTCAGCAAATGGCGAATACTGGCTTGGGAATAAAAACCTTCATTATCTGACTTCCCAGGGTAAGAAAAACACAATACTTTATTAGAAACAAACCAAAACTAATAATAAGGGATTTATTGATTTTGTAACAATGAGCAGGAAGGCCAGTACTCCGTAGGATTTCTTCACAGTTGTAGTTCAAACTAAGGTGTCTCTGAATGTGATTTATTGCTGAATTTGTTAACAGTTTTAGATGCATTCTGATATAGTGATATCTCAGGGAATACATATATATAATTCATTTGATTTAGATGCCACCCAACTCCAGATGACTATGGGCAGCTCACAATGTAACAGACAAAATAAATTACAATATGAATAAGAAAAAGGTACAAAACAGACACAAGATAAATAAATAAAAAAGTTACAAATAAAACACCAGGATGATAAATCCAACCAACTCAAAAAGACATATATAAAGAAATCCAGCCTACCCTGGGAGAACATCTAGGCCTGAAGAATGCTATCAGGATAAGAGCCACTTGGATCTCAGTAGCAGTCTCATTCCAGATGGCAAATGTTGTGACAAAGAAGACCCACTTTCTGTATTCTGGTAGATTATATTGTTTAATTGAAGGAACCCAAGGGCCACCAACCCTGCCACTCTCTCAGCCGGACAGACACCATGAGACATAAGCATTCCCTCCAATAACCAGGCTCTAGGGTATATAGGGCTTCATAGGTCATAACTAGTAGCTCCAATTGCACCCAGAAGCAAACTGGCAGCTGTTATACTGTATTTCACAGAGCAGGGTTGTCATCTGGGAATAAGGAGACATGTAACCATCACTGCTGGCACTGCACGGTCTTCAAAGGTAGTCCCATTATAGCCCATTGCAGTAGTTCAGCTGCAGAATGTGTAAGGCATGAGTGACTCTCTGTAGAGCCTCTTATTATATCTTGTAGAATTTTGGATTTTTGGACTTTCTTCTAAGCAAGCATGTCCAGGAAATCTATGAAAAGAATTTAAGATCATTTTTACAGCTTGCAAGGTTTACTTCTATATCTGAGAAATGCATTCTGCAGAGATGGATGTATGGGGCAAAATACACACTTGCAAACTACTGAGTCTCTCTTAAAAATTGTTATCTGTCTCAAGACCCCAGGCAATTTCTTTCCAACCTGGTATCCCTTTCCATTTAAGTTGGAATCCAGCTCTCTTCATTCCTTTATCTACAGTAGATGATGGGTATTTGGTCCAGCAGAATTAGAGGACAGGGCTAATAAAAGTTACTTTAGGTAAAGAGGTTATTTTGTTAAAAAAAATACCCCACAAATCTCCAGCATTTCATTCATATATTTGCTGGTTCTTATAGAATAATCTCAATTTGATTATTATAATTTGCATATTTTAAAATATCTGCTCTGGACACTGAGTCAAATTGATACAGAAAAGAGAAACAACATCTAGTGGCAAGTAGAAATCATAGCCACATCTACAAACTCTATCAATCTGGAATTATAGTGAAGCAAATTTTCCCAATGTTTTTCCCTACCCAGACAAGAGAGAATTTCTCAAAACACTGGGCATTCAGTTGTAGGTTGTGTTTAGTCTGATAATCCAACAGCTAATTTCAAGCCTGGGATGTGTAAACACAGGATGTGTGTGTGTGTGTTTCTTTGATCTGACTGTGTATGTGTATATGTATAGTTCTTTGTTTGTTCTGATTGTGAGATCTGAACAGCTTGCCTCACAGTCAGAACAAAGCAAAGAACCATACACTGTTAATATAATTCAGGTGTTAAATACATGATTAGGTGTCACTAATGATACAAAAAATGCTGAGTTGCCAACTGTAAAGGGCAAGATCTCTGATTACAATTATATAATAAATTTGTTTTTAATAATAGATAATAAATTTTCAATAAAAATCCATATTAATCTGCCATGATTAATCAAAGTATATCAGTATCATGCTAAGCAACAAGAAGCTCAAACTGCTAAAGAATGAGTAGTTAGCCACGGTATCTGAATTCTCTCAATGCCTGCAGTGAATTGAATGGAAGTTCTCCCTTCCTCTCTTCCGAATATTGCACCTTCATTTCTTCTTTTCAATTCAGGGAATTATACCTTGAGGATCGATTTGTCAGATTTTATGGATGAACAGCGCTTTGCACAGTATGAAAAGTTTCGAGTTGCAGATGAGCAGGTAGTAGAAGTAGCTTCATTAGAACTTGGAATTCTAAATACACAGCATAAGAAAATAAGTATTTCACAAATGTTGTATCATTCAGAATTCTGGGTGTGTATGAGTGTGTGTGTGTTTTAGCGTGTTAGACTAAATGATCTCCATTCAGCTGTGAACATCATTAATTGTGGGCAGTCAAGAGTGTATAACACTCAAAGCCATACTTTATTTTGGAGGGTTAGTAAGATCTCTGAAGGAAAACATTCTCTTATCTAACCAATTTCACTGAGTCCCCATGAGAAGATGACCTTCATTCATAGCATGTATATAATCCGAACATCTTGGTATAAGAAAGAAACAGAGGAGTAAATACTATTTTCAATTTCAAAGGCAGTAAGCTTTCAAACTTTTAGCAATCACAGACAACAAAATCAATATCATAAAATGGAGCGACTACCCACCCAATTAAATAATAACACACTATACCCCTCCCAATTTTCAAATTTAAAATCATGGGAATTCACAATATGCTAAATTCTTTCACTGTTGACTTAAAAAAAAAATCAGTACAGAATAATATGCTCAACTTCCTTATAGGCAAAAATCCTTAAAACTGGGAAATCTCCTATGCTGTACATGTACCTAATCTTGGTTATTAAATGCAACCATATAGGAGCAATAGCAATAGCATTAGATTTATATACCGCTTATCAGTGCTTTACAGCTCTCTCTAAGCGGTTTACAGAATCAG
>JANHJO010009183.1:100105-114337 GCA_032468235.1 Pseudoxyrhopus heterurus
AGGACAGGAAGGACTGGAGGAATGTTGTCCATGGGGTCGCGATGGGTCGGACACGACTTCGCAACTAACAACAACAAGTTTCTAGTCTGACGCCTTAACCACTACACCAAACTGTCACTATTGCTCTTAGTAACAAGCAACAAGACAGTATTGCTTTATTTGAAAGAGAATTTTTTCTCACCGATTTAAGTAATACTGGATTTGATTTTTATCTTGCCTTGTTGCCCAATGCACAATTAATCAGCTAATAGCAATTTTAGCTGCTTTTATAAGATTCTAACTAATTCAAACAAAAAAATAAGGCCTATCATCAAAGAGTTTTAACTTTTTCTCATAAAAGTAGAAGGATGGGAGAAAAAGCACATTTCCCAAGGAATGTATTCCGTGGTTTCTTCTATGTGTCCCACCAACAGACAGGAGTAAGTGAGAATATCTGTAAGAAGGGTCTCCTGCTGATTACAGTAGTTCACCGGTTAAGTGGTTCAAAGATTCATGTTGACTTAGCCAGGCCCCAAACTCTTCTAGATAAAAACCAATGCTGAAAAATAATTGGTATATGGCGCAGATATAGAGCAAATATAACCCAGTTATAACATTCTTCTGCTTGGTACCATCCTGCTTTCACCCAATTCAGGATAATTCTGTACTGTGCCGCCACTATTTGCACCTGACAGGGAGCTCCCTCAGATGAGTGTATCTGCTGTTTTAAGAGAACCACAAGCATGAACAACTTTGTCAGGGTTTGAGTTTTCTACTTTGTATAGTTTAGGCTTAATTTCAGTGTGTTCACCCTCTTTCCTATAGTTGACCATCAGAATGATTAACGGAATCAAGTGCTTCCATGGTCTTAGATAGCAGGGACACTTCAGATTGTGCTTCTAATGCTAGGGCTTTCTTCCTTGTGGGTATAGTTTAATGTGGATTTCAAATGTGTCAGTTTACTTTTTAAAAAGTATCCACCTATTCAGATGCCGATTGAGATAACACTTCATTTAGCTGATGATATGGGCTTTAATGCATAACAAACCTATGATGTAAAGTGTGTTACTCTTTAAGGTCACGAAGCCTTTTTTGCAGTCTTTGTTGTCATATATCACATCTTCTAGGGTATCTGCAAAAGTACTGTAGCTGTGTAATTGCTACAGAATATTTTGAATATTCTCAAAATGTGGTCATTAATAAACTTGTAGTTTATGGGGGGTTCTTTTTTCCAATAGCTACAAGTGCTACTATTATCAAGAACAGAGAATGGGCTCCCAAATCTGCATGTCAGAATGGTACTGCCGGATCCATCTCTCTAAAGCCGGTGCCCAGGCCACGAGTCCTTTCACTGAAAAGTACACCGAAAGGTATTTGATCTCAGCAAGGATATGTGAGGCAGTGATTGGCTGATAGTAATTGCCATTAGTGAGAAACATACTGGGAAGATGGCAGAAGATAGTTGATTCCAGTAGTTTTCATGTCCCTGATAAAGAGTTTCTATTAAAAAGCAGATACTGATTGAAAACCTACTTTGCAGTCATAATGCTTATCTTTTTTTAAGTTGGGAGTAACACTTTAGAACTATTAAATTGCATTAGAAGACAGAAAGGCCTTACAATCCTTAAACCAAAAAGTGGATTGTAATGATTTTTCTTGTCCAGGCATTGGTTATGTTGATAACCTGAAAACAGTTTGAGATCAACTAATAAAGCTCCCTGAAGGTAACTTCCTATTTGAGAGGGTTTTTTAAAAAAATTCTGTAAAATGTCTTGCCTTTTCTTTATCTCCTTGGTTAATCATCTGTTACAGATACTGTCACCATGGTAGCTGAGTAATTTGACAGTTTTATGTAGATTGGAACCTTGAAGAACAGAATTGCTTAAATATAAATACGATTAACTACAAATTTATCAGTATAAAAAAGGAGACTTGGGCCTGTTTGGATGACAATTGGCTGTTACTTTGTCTACGTAGATTGAGCAAGAGAGTAGAACTACAGAATCCACAATTTCTCCAGATCTTGCAGTAGAAATCAACGGTAAAAGGAAAGGTCAGAAACTGCATCCAGTGTTTCCATTTAAAGAAGGAGCATTGGCTTGCTTTCTGTTAGAAGATTGAAGTGTCCTGAAAAGGATCTGCTGCTAATTTGAATCTTCTCCCAATCTTCATTCTGCAGTCATAGGATTTGAAGAATACAGCTTCGATAACCATTTGGAAGATAACAGATTGGGGAAGTTTGTTCTCAGTGGACCCAATGCATGACAGAATCATTAAGTGGGAATTATCCTATGTTCATCTTCCATCATTGATTTTGAAAGAGCAATTTAACATGTGTGGGCTGAAAGAAGGGCATAAACTGCAGAGCAGCTTCTGGGTTTTCCTTAGAAAGAATTTAAAAGCCTTCATCAGTCTGGTGCCTTCCAGATGTGTTGCATATAATCACTCCCAGCTAGCATAGCCACTTTGAGCTGAATATGTAGCATGTTTCTGCTTACTTTAAAAAGAAGCTGATGTTTGTCCATAGTTTTGAGGTATACTTGATACTTTATGTACTGTATTCTAACATAATTATTTTATGGATTTTTTTTTCTTAAGGAGCAAAAGGTAAATTAGCCTTAGTGAACCAATGTGTTCCCAAGTCTGCTGGAGCTATTCTTCCAGGGAAAAAAATAAATGATCTAAGAGGGAGTCAACGATTAGGTAAAGTGATCATTTCATTCTTGTGTTGTATTGATATAATTAAGATGAAAATCTACATATTTTATGCCTCCTATTCTGTCACAATTAATTGGTATGGCATTTGCTCAGTTTACAAGATCTAAGTTGGGCGAACATGATTAAACTAGGTTTTGAATATTTTACTGAATACAGAAAGATTCATATATTTTTTTGTGGTCTGGGCAAAATTCTCATTTACTGAGTATATCAGTTGCAAAATCCATTAAGATGCTAGACTAGCATTGGAGAACCTGGAATGAAGTCCACCTTCAGCCATAGACATTTACTGAATAATTTAGAATCAGTCAGTCCAACCTATTTCAAAGGCAGGTTGTTAGAGAAAAATGGAAGCTGAGAGAAATACATTTTATTTATTTTTATGTATTTATCAAATTTCTACACTGCCCAATTTACTAAGTGACTCTGGGCAGTTTACAAACAATATACATTCTACTATGTCCTTTCCTGAAGGAAAGGCAAGTAGTAAATCTAGCAATTATACCAACTTGGGAAGTCTGATCTCAGCTATAATTGCATATTCATTTCTGAAAGATCATGTGAAGATATTTAATTGAGAAGGTTCCACACATTCCTTGTCTCAAATGAAAGTAGGGAATAAATTAAATCTTACTGGCAGACTTCTTTTCCTAAGGGTTTTCCAGGAATCAATAATTGATAGGCTGCTACAATTAGATTAAATCTCCTATCTGGGGAATTCCTAACCCTTCCAGCAAAGTGTTTTCTATTCAGGCTACCCTTAGGAAAGATAGATCTTTGGATCTTTTTGCCTAAAAATATAAATTGCAAAACACAGTAAACTTTGGATCTTGAAAATAAGAAGATGACAATGCAATCTTGCATGTAGGAAAGATTTTTATGGGAAACATAATTTTAAACAAATAAAACCCAATCTCCAGGTCAGAGGATTTCAAACTTTTTCAGATGAGAGACGGAGAGATTCCCATATCTCCCCAGAAGACCTAATTAAGAGACAAAACTTGAGTTATAGAAAATTGTTGGCCTTTTTCACCTTACTGTGTATCTTGATGGAATTACAATTTCTCACAGAATACAGGGTTGACAGTACCAGCTTTGAAAAATCCTGCTCTAAAGATCAGAAAAAGTGTATTTTTTGTCTTCCCAAAAATTTCTTTCCACTTTTATTAAAAAGGTGAGACTGCTTGGGAGAACAAAAGATTAATTTCATGTATGTACGACTTTAGTGATGGGTCATGAGCCACAACAGTCAATGCATTTAGAAAGACCTGATATGGAATAGCAGGCTTTGGGTGGAAAAGCACCCAAATCCCTCCTGAATATTTTCACAAATATTCCAGAAGCGATATCTGTCCTTTATTAAAAGGAGAACTTTTAATAAGTTCAATAAAACCTTCTCCTTTTGATCTGTTATTGTTAATATTCAGGAGCTGATACTGAGACAGATATATTGATTTCAAGATTAATAGCCAAACATATTTAAATGTTTTTGCAAGTAAAGTCTAATATGATCCATGGAAACCTCTTGTAATGTGTTCATTTTTGGTGAGTTACATGCCAAATTAGAATTTAATCTTTTCCAGGACCTTCAGCACAAAATGGATCCAGGCATTTATTGTCAGCCTTCAGCTCTGGTGAGTAGTTTAATCTTTCCCTTCTCATTCACTCCTAAATGTTTTATGCCATCACAAAATATTCCAGACATGAAATGTATATATAGGTGTTTTGAAAATGTTACGTTTATGTAAGTACATAACTTTAGATGGTGAATACTTTGTGAGTATAATAATTTGATGCTTACACGCACAGGTCTCACATTTAGAGTCTGTGTACCTAGGCTGATAAAGCTGCATATCCCCTTTCCACTTCTTGATCAAATGTTTATGGATTACTTGGCCCACTTGGATCTGTTATAGAGAAGTTCGAATGTTTTTGTCTATATCAGGGGTGTCAAAACTGGCGGCCTGTGGGCCAGATGCGTCACGTGACGGCAATGTGACACCACAAGTTTGACACCCGTAGTCTATATAGATTTTATTCTGTAAACTAGAATTTAGCTGTAAATAAAATAAAAACTGGTGGTGGGATCCACTTTGAGGACAAAATAACTATCCGGCATCCTTCTTGTTCCCACCTATCTCATCAGCTTCATATATTCATAGTTCATGCTTACATTTAAAGCTATCATCATCATCAAATTTAATTTTGTCCTGATAGAATAAATATATTGTTGATTCTGTGGTTTTCTAATAAAGTAGTGTAATCAACAATTAAATAATAGGTCTAGTGAGAATTAAACCCTTCCTTGGAAAGAAAAGCCATTTGCTGTTTTAATGTATTTTTCTCTGCCAGCTAAACTTATAAACAAGATAAGTCAAAAACACAATTCACTAGTATTTGAGGTGAGTATGCAGAGGTTAAACCCATTACCTATTTTTTTAAAAAATTAAAATAATAACAGTAATAAGAATAACAATAGCTATGTACCCTTTGAGAAGTGCTTTAAGCCTGGCAAAAGTTCCACAGAACATTAATGCTCTTTATTAAAGCTCCCACATTTTTTTGAAGTTTCTGTGCAAGCCTAAAATAATGGTATACCTGTTTTAAGAGTTGCTTTAATGATTTTGTTCATTAATTCAAATCATTAATGCTTGCATTGAAGCACTTCTTCCAAATAATTTTTAAAGGATGCAAAACCATTATAACAACTATTTGGTAAAGTAAATTTGGTATCGTATATACCAGACAAAATTTCAGCACCAAAAATTCATCCTCATAATTTGATTATATTGAGAAAAACTGCAATTTAGTTACAAGTTCAGTTTCAATTTCTTGAAGATTAGATCCAGTGAAATCAATGTTTTCAATTGGGAGAGGAATAAGTAATGAGGCTAAAACTATGTCAAGCCAGTCTGGTCTAGTGGTTAAGGCACTAGACTAACAAGTGGGAGATCATGAGTTCAAGTTTCACTTTAGCCATGAAAGCCAGCTGAGTGACTTTGGGCCACCAGTCACTTAGCCCAACTCACCTCATAGAGTTGCTGTTGTGAGGAAAAGGAGGAGGAAGGTGTGTAGAATATTTGCTACCTTGAATTATTTGTAAAAATAATAAAAATGGGATACATTTAAATTAAATTATAGATTTTTTTTTATCTTTCTGAATTTCCCAGATATTCTTTTCTGCAGATTATCTGTGTTTTCTTAGTTGCTTCAGTTCACCATAGCCCATTTCAGTGCCCTCTCATTTACAGTTTTTAGAAGAAAGATAGAGGGACACTCCAGTTCCCCCAAAAGTATGCCCAGGTAGAGCACAGATGTCAAACTGGTTGGATATGTTGTCTTATGTTTTATTCCAATCAGACAAAATTTAGTCAGGGTTTATTTAAAAACTGACCAGATGTCACTGATGTACGTTATATAAACCCTTTACTGGTAGACAAGACCAGATTCCCTGAAAGGGTTGACATACTATTTCTTTTTATGGAGAAACTGCTTCCTCTTAAGCAATTGAGGCTAATTGGAACATATGTCCTTATTAGGACAAGAATGAATGATGTGATTGATGTCTTAATCATGAATATATTTGATTATGTTTATCCAGTCAATCTTTTATTAAGGTCACAGACTAAAATTAAAAATTAAAACATTAAAATAAAGTAAATAAAACAAGATCTAATAGTATATTACAGTTAGTGATGAGATCATCAGTGGGTAGCCAAAATCTGCCTAATTTTACAGACAGTATAGCAGAATTTAGCTATAGGAGATTGTATCAAACTAATCCAACAGTAACAGCTGAACATAAAAGATATCCACTAATTTTCCAGCTAATTTACCCTGTGGGGAGTTATGAGTCCATGAATCCTTAGAGAGAGTATAATATAACAGGACATGACCTGTGATTTCAGTGGCCACACATTTTCAACTCATAATGGGGCTTTTTGGGATTGGCCCTCCAGAACTGCTATGGGAAGGCTGTTACATCAAACTAGAATTAGTGTCCTCCACAATTAGAAACAGTTATGTCAGTATTTCACTAGCTTACGGGGGGTGAGGGCTGAGTGCTAAAGAAAATATTATTAGACAGGGTAAACAGGTCCTGTTGGAATTATTCTGTTGTTTATTATCTGCATTTCTAGTTGTTTTCTGGAGATAGAACATAATTCTTATTTGATTTGGTGGAACATAATTCTTATTTGATTTGATAAGATATTTTAAATATTAATAGTAAAGCCAGCCATGGCCCAAATGTGCAACTATTGTATAATGCTTCATGCAAAAAACTCAAGAAGGCAAACTACTCAAAAAATAGAAGTGTAGGAAAGTGACAGATATTAATTATCTTTATTGTTTAGATTTATATACCACTTATCAGGGCTTTACAGCCCTCCCTAAGCAGTTTACCGAAGTAAGCATATATTGCATATTGCATATTGCCCCCAACAATCTGGGTCCTCATTTTACCGACCTCGGAAGGATGGAAGGCTGAGTCGACCTTGATGTTAATGTTAATGTTTTATTGAGCTATCTCAATTAGTCAGATGAGGTACAAGCTTTCAAGTTCTCAGAACTTTTTATTAGCCATAATTACAAAAAAAATAAATGGAAATAGGAAAAGGGGGAAAAAATCTAGTGTTAAAACCACAGAGTCTTCATTTTGTCACATACTTAACATAAAAAAGGAAAGGGGGTGTCGTGAGGGTTTCAGTTTGCGTTAATATCCATGCTTACAAAAAACGCTGCTTACTCTGAAATGTGAGTTAAAATCAATCCGATAAATCTAGAATTTGTCTAGGCATTAAAGAAAATAGTTGTGGACCTGGATGGTCCTAAATTGTTTTCCTTTTCCCTTAAATTGGGAACAAAAGAGACAATACTAGATACAAAGAGAATCTGGCCCTTCCCCCGTCCTCCAACTAAGCTGTAAAGAAAAGTGGTAATAATTTCAATAAGTAATGGCAAACCAGAAAGAAAATAAAACTGTTTGATCTAAAGTGGTATGAAAAAGAGAAATAATTCTAATATCGTGAAAATGGCATCCCATCTACCTTACTACCTAAAGCATTTTCTTCTTGAACTTGACGTGCTGACCATAGACATGACAATTCATCAGCTTAGATTTCTTGCCCTGGTTGATTTCAGTATTCATATTGAGATTCTTTCACGCATACTCAATGTCTTATCCTTCCTTGGTGCGTGCTTTTGCTAATCTAGAGATGTTTTTCTTGCCTTTCTCCATGTCCAGTTGTTTGTATAACTTCCAATAATATTCAGCTCTGACCTGAGTGATAGTTTTCTTTGCTGCCCTTCTTGCGGTGATGTAATTTTGCCAGTTTTGTTTGTTTGGTCTTATGTGTGTTCTTGTTGGCCACCTTTTTTTCAATGTTATATTGCTGGTTCCAAATTGGTTTACAGTTTCATGTAGATTATGGCAACCAGGGCCTATCATTGGTTTCTCAAAGTACCTGCTTCAAAGACTTTCTCAGCATTTCTGCTAAAACTGTATGTGAAGCAGCTGTACATGTGTGAATACAAGTAAACCCAGTCTGAGAAAGCCATTCCAAACTAGGTGATTTTCTTACTTCTTCAAAAAGCCGTTCAATTCATTTGCACCAAGGTGCTTTTGAGCATGTTACATAATCCTACTAATACATAGCCTCCAACATACAGACCGATATAGGCAATATTTTATATTCTCCTGAGTTGAACAAGGGACCCTTTGTAATTCTCATGTCATGAATAGGTTGCTGTTGCTTTAGCTTTTGGCTGGTGCCATTTAGGGTGACCTACCACTGCAGGAATGAAGAACTAATTAAAACAGTCCCATGTTGGCATGAATGTTTTCCTGAATGTGCTTGAAGAATTTCCCACCTCTTACATCATTGATCTTATTTGCCAGATTTTAGACTATTTTTTTAAATTCTCTGCTGAGGTACATTTTATATAGCAAGTAATCAGAAAAACAGCAGGGGTTGCACCTCTAATCAGTTGTTTTATGGGTTTGAGATAAGGATCAAATGGCTGGAGATATATACAGTACTTCATACAGAGAATACCAGTGTTAAATGAAGCCTATGTTTGTGCATATCTTGAAATTAATTCAGTCCATTTTTTATATTTCGGGTATCTCGTACTACTTTGCTGCTTTTCCATAATCAATTCAGCATTTTTGAAACAGCAGTTACAACTTTTCCCATCTGGAAAATTAAAATCAGTGAATCAAATATTTGTGGGTCCTGCCTGGCATGCAAAGTTGGCTTAATTGTTTTTTTTTTCCTTCTGAAATGTACCTGGCAATTTAAAATGACAAGTTCCTAACTGATACAGCTTAAATCATTTATCCTACATTAAGATTACTGCTTACTTAATGATAGTAGCACTAAATTAAAACAAATATGCAAAATTAGCCTAACCCTATATGCAAAGAACTCTGTTTAGTATTTTTATAATCAAACAGAGAATATTGATACAGCCATAAACAACAAATCTACTTGTGTTTGATCAAAAGAAACCAAAATGTTGTCTATTCTTGCTGGGTCAAATAGCTTTCAGGATAATGAACATAGAATTTGATATACTAAAAACTGTTAATATAAGGAATGGTCTTAATCCATCTTGTGGAACGTTAAATCTTCTCCTCTAGTGGTCCTGAAAACTGAATGACATGAACTGTGACATTACTGGCTGATGTATTCAGCTTGGGAGACCACCCACTTCTTTCTCCTCCTCCTGCTTTCTGTTGCCACTGTACCACACATTTGATTAAACCTGAGCAGTGTGATGTAATTCAGAACTGCTTCTAAATCACAGAGCAGTTTTATTCTCAGGGTGAGCTTTGTTTTAAAGCCTCTTGCTGGTAGGCAATGAAGCTGGCAGCAGGCTTTATCTTGTGGATGTAGTATTTTCCTTCCTGGGTTCTTTTAATTGTTCACCTGTTTGTGGAATCTCAGTGGAGAAACGAAGAGAGGCTTTGATACGTTGTGAGGTTGTTTATCTGGCCAGCTATTCCATGCCTTCAAAGCTGAGTTACAAAAATAGTATGTGACAGTATATGGAGAATGTTTCCTGGTTGTTTTTCTTCCAATTCCTCTAAAGACATGTTATGGTCCTCAAAATTCTCCTTATCCAACATGCATGTTCGACTAACTGCAAAAGGATTACTCCGAAATCTTCGGCTTCCCTCTGGATATAGGAGAAGCACAGTTGTTATTCATGCAGGTTAGTATATTTTCCTGTATGCCTGGGGGACATCTTGTTGATTTATGTGGCTGTTAATAGCAACTATGAATTGTTCAGTGTGCATTTCTTTCTCACGATATTCATCCTTAGAAAATCCAGCAATTAATCCATTTTTCACTAGCTGAATGTAATGTGTGTGACTGTGTATATGTGGTTAACTGTAGTGGTTGTGTGTTAAGCATGACACATGTGTAATCTGTTTGGAAATTTAAAAAAAACATGATTTTAAGGTGAATTTTTGTACATCAATGACATGCAGTGCTTCCCATGGTCAGTTAAGAGATGTGCATAGATGTTAAGAGTTTTGAATTTCAATTATATACCTTTCTTAATCTCTTTAGCATGATGGTACATGGAATTCTGAAAGTCTGTGCATAAATTTGGAAAATAAATTATTCTATATTGGGAATCTCAATTCTAGGGCATATCACTATGCAATATAAATTTCACAGTTGCAATTAATGAGAATGGACTTTATTCTTCTAAAATTGATAGATTCATTTTGTTCAACACTTTTCTTCATTTGATTAGTGATTAGAAAGAAAAAAGGAGAATTTTGGCTACAGATTTTAAAGTAGTCTACAGCAAATTATATAAATTATTCAAAGCCTTCTATTATTGTTTTACCCATGTCTATTCTCAATCATGAAATTCTGGCTATGCTTCTCATTTCTGTCCCCACATTCTGGGGGCAATTCCTTTTCAGCTTGGCTGTGGCACCTAGTACAGTAATCTCTTCTAACATCAGAGCGTTTTGAGTATTTTTCATATTCAAGTTAGCACGGCAGTGCCCATGGCTATTCTAATCTCTTCTCTGTGTTCATGGACGTGCAGAAAAGAACTATTTGTATTCCCCTTCAGTAGCTTGGCACAATAGCCAGTCTAAACACACAATAAAGCTTAATTGTTATAGTTTTGACAGTTTCCTAGGAAATAAATTGTCTAATCAATCATGGACTGCATGTGAAACACCAAAATTTGTTATTTAGGTAGCTTTGTACACTTTCTGCTTAATAATCTCTCAATGGTAGGTGCTGGAAAAATTCAGAAAACCGAAATAACAGAATACAGATGTAAAAATATATACTGTATACAATTTGCAATTATCTCCGTAGCTTGATTTAAATAACTGCATATGTCAAGGCTGCTATGCGTATAATCATATGAACATTGACTATCGTTTGATCTCTTCTGATATGACTTGAATATCTTTCTGAATCCAAAATGAATTTTCAAAATGTGCTTGCAACATTTTTTAACAAAATAGGCATTTCTTTGGTCCTAGAAATGAATCCACAGAGGATAGCATGTTGCAATGACTGTGAATACGTATGTCTTTAATATGCAGACTAAACAGAGTTTAGCATGGTATGGAGAATTTACAAAACATAGAAACAGATTATTCACCTCATTGGCCATATTATTATTTGTTAAATAGGTAGATGCAAGTATTCTGTTTTGCTTCCTTGCAAGTAAAATACTTGGCTGGTAAGAGCTGTTGCCAAAGGAATTGGCACCTAGTAAACCTAGATTCATTAATGGATTTATGAAGAGAGGAAGGAGGAGGGAAGGGGAGGGAGAGAGGGAGGGAGGGAGAGAGAGAGAATCTGAGCATAACCATTCTTTACAATCCTTGTCTAAATATTTGTTACTGGTTGTATGAAAATAAGTCCCCTGTTCCTGCACTGATACCATCATGGCAAAAATACTCATGAAGCTGCATTATGAGATTGGTTATAAGAAATGAATCAGAGATGGTTATAAGTCATCAAAACATAATTGATCAATAATGTGTACCTTTACTTTTTCTGCCTAAATAGGGCTTTTGAAGAGTCATTCCGCCCAGCATGAGAGAGGAAGGAATGTGATAATAGTAATCTATGCTATCTAGTTATTTAATGGCATCATTGATGCTATTGACAATGGTGCTACCTCACTGAACAGGAAACAATTATAGAGTAGAAGCAGCAAGTATGAAGCTTCTAATTGAAGTTAAACATGTTCCATCAGCTGGGCTTCTGAGGAAATATTATAATCAGGTTGGAAATTTAAAAAAGGTTTTGTGCAATTTTTTAAGACTTGTCAACTTTAATATGTGTGGGCTTCAAGTCCCAGAATTCACCAACTCCCAGGGAAATCTGGGAGTTGAAATCCACACATCTTAAAAGTGCCATGTTTGAAAAACACTGGTTTAGTCAAATTAGATATTGCTATGGAGTGTTGTGTAAAATTATCACTTTCAATCAAAATTATCATTAAGCTTACTCCTCGACTTACGAGCACAATTGAGCAAAAAATTTCCATTGATAAGCAAGATGGTTGTTAAATGAATTTTGCCCCATTTTTCAACCTTTCTTGCCACAATTGTTAAGTGACTCACTGCAGTTGTTAAGTTAGTAATAGGGTTGTTAATTGAACCTGGCTTCTCCATTGACTTTACTTGTCAGAAGGTTGCAAAAGGAGACGATAAGACACTGCAACTGTCATAAATATGAACCAATTGCCAAGCGTCCAAATTTTGATTATGTGACCATGGGGATGCTGCAACGGTCTTACATGTGAAAAATGGTCATAAGTTAGTTTTTTCAGTAGCGTTGTAACTTCGAATGGTCACTAAAGAAATGGTTGTAAGTTGGGGACTATCTGTACCAGTTTATCATTATTTGATGCCAAAATAAAACTATTTTTGTTTACTATACAGTGGAGTCTTTCAAGTATTTGGGTACTAAATTTCACTCATTTGCTGTTCTAAATCTAGAGTAGGTCTATGGTTTGTACACAAGCTTATTTAGGGTACCAAGCTAACTAAAGATAGAACTAGAGAAGTTCTAAAATGTAAGTAGAATTACTTTAAAGCTGTGTATTTGTATGAAGTCTTCATTAGAAAATAATTTTATTAACTTAAGATATATTTTTATGATTTTTGAGCTAGAAGAGTTTCTATTCTGATTTTTAGATGAATATATATTAATATCCCCAGTTTTACATTTTATAAACTGGCTAGGGATGAACATAGCTAGTCTTTAAGTGACTAAATATGAGTGTGTTGTCTTTGTGTGATGGATAGCCCAAAAACTGAAATACGTCATTTAGTTTGAAATTGGTTGTTTCACCATTTCTAGATGTATTTCAGCACTATTCTGGTGTTACCAGAAATGTTGCAAACTCTCAGTGGGGCCATCTAGCTGTGAGCGAGTTGGCTGTGAAATAATCCTCTTTCTAAGTCAGAACACTTTAACATCAGAACAGCTAGTTTTAATTCAAAACAGTTTCGGTTTGAAATATTCGCAGTTTGATGAAACTGACATGCCAGTTGCAAGGTTGGACTGAATAACCACAAGTGGGTATCTTTCCTGTGATAGAAGGGCAGTTTATTTTTATGGAAACATTTGGTCACAGTTGCTGATCCAAGGTGAAAACCTCCTACACAGTTAGAAATAACTTGCCTTTAAATAACTTGACATAGCTCCAGGATACAGATTTGCTTACCTTCTATATTTAATACGAGTATGTTTTGTACCCTCCTTCTGAGCTTGATAACAAGAGTCAATATAGTTAGTATATTGATTAGGTTGTTGGAATCAAGTTGAAGTTCAGTCTGAGTCCCAGAAATTCACCAGGTGATTTTGGGTCAATTATCTCACAGATTTATTGTTCTGAGGATAAAAGGGAAGGGAAGGGAAGTCCTTGTGTTTTTAAACACCTGAAGGAAAAGCGAGCAATCAGGGTAATCAACAAACAACTGTCAATGACACGTTCCTTGATTTTAAAGGAAAGGGAATGTGTGCTTAGTTTTCTCCTATCAGTACAGCTTCAAGTACTTTACATTTGGCTATATCGGATTCCTTATATTTTGGCAAGAATAAAAAATTGGCTTAAGAAAGGCTATCTTGGTTTCATAATCCGGTACCTATACACTTGAACATTGACTATTGTCATGAGGAAAAGCATATTCTGAAGTTCAGATGGGTACAGTAGGAAGACATTGCTACTTCCTGTTTACGTGGGAGTCCTATCTATATATATAAAAGAGAGGTCCGAAAAATAGTTTGTTAGTTTGTGCTCTATAGAAACGCGCAATTCTGTGCCAAAGTCCCCCAGATTTGGCAAATACGTAGTTTTCCGTAGCGAAAAGGCCCGTCGGGATCCCGAAGCCCAAAACACCCCAGAACACCCCGAAAAAAGCTTCCAAAGTGGGCACTTGCACCAAAAAGCAACTGAGCGCGCTCAGAATATAACTGCCACTCAGAGGCTCTCCAGCCAATAGAGGCAAGGAATGCAAATGGGCAAAGAACA
>JANHJO010009183.1:123119-136662 GCA_032468235.1 Pseudoxyrhopus heterurus
GACAGGAAGGCCTGGAGGAACATTGTCCATGGAGTCGCGATGGGTCGGACACGACTTCGCAACTAACAACAACAAAGAGCATAAAAGCATCCATGAAAATGCTTACTGTGCAAATTGCCAAGTCTTCCTGCAGTATTGTCTAGAGAATAAAGTGCATCTACAATTTGTCATATTTGAGATTGCAGCACTAAGATGCATTAGTGTGTGTCGAAAGGGCTTTCCAACACTTATTGTAAATGTCTTAAAATAGAAATGTGGGAAAACAGGATTTTAGTGATCAAGGTAATGATAGTGTTGAATATTAATTGTAGAAGATAGAAATGAAATATTTTAATGAGACACTTGTAAACACAGATAATGAATCTTTAGAGAATTGAATTTATGAGTTATTTTCCTTGTAACTATCAAAAGAATGCTGCAACATGCTGTGAGTGGTTTTCACTTGTCTTGCTAAATTGGACTATATTCCTGATGTAGCTTTTTTTTCCCCTTTCCAGTTGGCCAGGGTAAGCAGAAGAGTCCTAAGAATTCATGTCTACAGACCAGGACTTCTAAGGAAGTACAAGCAGAAACAAAAACACAAGAGTTGACGCAATACAAAAGAAAATGTGAAAACCAAAGTGGAATTATTCAGCAGCTGAAGAAATGTTTGGCAAACAGCAATAGGAAATTAGAAGCATTAGCTCTTGTGATCCAGCACTTTCAATCTGAGGTAAGGTTTCATGTCAAATTTATACATGCTTTATTTATTGAAATAGATGCAAGAGAAAAACTCCAAATTAAATGAGAAGCCTAAATGAACAGTGCAATAACTCAGATTACATTTCCAGAGGTATCTGGATATTGACTTCCCATCCCACTTCATTTGATATACTGTATATAGACATGCTTGCCAAGTTTGGAATTCCAGCGTGGACAGAACTTAGGTTTTGCTTAACTATTTAAACTTAAATCTGTGATAGTAAAGGCATTTGCAGAAGGGCTTCTGATCTGAGTAGCTGGGCAAATCCCTAGTGAGAGATGCAGTTCTTGCAGATACTCAGGCTCCAAGTCATTTAGGGCACTATAGAACAACAGAGGACACTTTAGTTGCATTATGTACGTTATTTTGAGTTGTACAAAAGTGGGATATAAATTTTAAAAATGAACGAATAGAAAAAAAACTTTGTTCCTGATATGCAGCTGGCAAAGGAATCATATAATTTCTGTATTTTGCCCCAATAGCAATTTTTAGACATGTTTATGCAACGTAGAGCATATTGCAATAGTCAACCAAGGTATGGACAACTAAGACAATGTTTCATTCAAGAAGGATTGTAGTTGGCAGATCAACCATAATTGTACAAACACAGTCTTTGTTGCAACTACTGATTGCAAAATCCAGTGATAGATGGGGAACAAGGAGCACTCTCAAATTGTAGAAATATACCTTGAATGTTATAACCCTTTCCAAAACAACTTCACCTCACTCCAGCCTTTTCTTTACAAAAAGCAAAAGTCAAATCAGATCAGATTTTCTTTATCAGCATCACCTCTGTCTTGTCTGGATTTGATTGTAATTCGTTTTCATCCATCCTAATAACATGGTTAGATAACATTAGGGATATTGATTGCTTCCTATGAGTTAGAAAGAAAGGAGCAATTGCCGTACTTTCAGGGAGCTATAATGTAATATATCTGGAGAATGTATTGTCCTATGCCCATCGGAAATCTCTAAAGAAAATATCTGCCATCTGTTACAATATACTGTTGAGAGCATGGAATATTTAAGTGTGATTGCAAGTAGTCTAGTTCACAGCATGTGTATGTTTAAAACAATATGAGCTTGGAGATTTTTCCATGGGTGTTATCAAATGATTTATCACAAAATTGAAAACTATAATTAAATAGTTTGTTAGTTGTAATTGTAAATGAAATACTGTGCAGTTGCATGGTGGTGCAATTGAAGCACCTGTATCTGAAGCTTTAAAGCAACTGTCTCGTCCAAGAAGCTTGTCTGTATTTCAAAGACTATCCATGGTTATATGGAGATGTGGGTGTATGCACTGCTGGTTTTTTTCATTGGTGGTCCCATGCATAGACAACCGGACATGCTTTTGGAAAGCTTTGTATGCCTTCTGGAAGACAAAGCTACTTTGGCATTTTGAAGATAGGCACTTTGCTCTTGTTATAGGTGCTTGCTATCACACACTGTGCAGACTTCTATCAAAATAACTCCTTTTAAAGCCAAAAGCTCAAATTTGGGATATGACGTACTGTACATTTCTAGTAAATCAGTTCCTACCCAGCTAATAGGTGACCTCTTGTTAGCCTTGGCTGACCTTGAAAAGCTGAGCTGAGTTAATACCTGGTGATTCTTCAGAGCTGAAGACTAAACTGGGTAGTTGAAATCCTAGATGAAAGAAGTGGCAGTGTTTTGTACTGTTGTATTAAATGAAACATTACTTTTATATTTGCTAAATCTCAAATATTTTCCCTTGGTCTTCTTCAAAGAACAGCAAACCTAGGTGTTTCTGAAGTGGTAGAAACTCATTATTTCTTAGTATATGACTCAGTATGAGCAAGCATTGGATTTCTGTAGATACCAGTTTAAATACTGCATCAGTCATTCTATACCCCTAATGAAGTAAAGTATAACTCAAGAAAGCTTGTGCCTTTTAATAAAACTCCTTAGTTGGAAAAACGTGTTATTAAGACTCCTTCTGACTTAAGGTTACATAGTATCCATTTCTTTCAACTTCTCTTAGATTTGTGAAAATGAGGCGGGTAAAACAATTAGTGCTAAGATCTCATGGTGGCTTTTTTCATGTAGGACATTGATTTCCCTGAATCAAAGTGTTGCATCTTTATAAGTCACAATTCAGTTTTGAAAGCTAGTTGTAGCTTTTTAATTTAATTCAGCATACCAGTATCATAATATTGTACATTGTAAATCTGTTTAGTTTCCCCAAATATTTTAACCTTATTTTGCCCAGAACCCCATTATTACAGAAGTCAACAAATGACCATTTGAGTGTCAAGAAGAAAAAATTTCAGGAAAAATTACCATTTTTTAAAGATTAATTGTTGCTAGGAACACTTGTTTAAAAAGTTATTTCTTGTGTTACCATATCTTTAAAAGAACAAGTGTTGAATCTTCTACTGAAAAAGTTAATGAGGTCACAGTGTAGCATTAGTGACACTTCTGTTGTTATGGTAACTGATATCATAGTTGTTTCATTACCTTGACTCGAGGGAGAGATTGAAGAAGGGCCGTTGTTGCTTAAACATACTCTTTTAATTAAATCATGGCTATAAAACTGTCCAAATGTAAATGCTTACTTCCTTGAAAAGCCTTTTAGGAATATATAACAGCTTCTTCATCAAGAAAGAGCATGGATCTGGCTTTAATCTTGAAATTATATACGTCAGACCTCTGTGATTAATATTAAAGGCCCATGAATTTATTGAGCTATTCAGTTTTCATCGTGTGTACTTCATCAATAATTATATTACAGTTCATGGGTTGCAGACTTGCAAAACTCTGCCATGCCTTGGGATTTGATCAATTAACCATTTTAAATGCCCTACCTAGCTACAAGAAAGAAGTGGTAAGTCTCTTCAAGTACTTGGGTTTCTTTACTACTGTTATTTTAAAAGAGGTTACTGGAGCAGTTATTAAAAATTAGGCCATTTGTGCATCTTTCACTATTTTTTATACATATATTTATTTCAACCTAGGCTTTTTGTTACTACGTAAGGGAACAAAAACATTCAGTGATTGTCATACACAGAAACAGAAATCTAACCAAACATGCTCAACAGTGTAGTTTAAGGATCTTAGACAAATACAGATGTGCTTTGTTTATATGTGATATGACAATGCCTTTTACACATGAGGAAAAAGAAAACTAATTGTCCTGTCTATTTCTATCATATGTTGTCTGATGACAGAATGATGTATCACTATAGCCTCCTAGCGTTGAAGTTGAATAATAACACACAGCCAATAGCAATGACGCTATAGGAATAATGTTGGGTTTCCTTCAGAAAGGTATTCCTGCTGTCAGTGATATTTTCATCTTGACAGGATAGAATGGCCTTTTCTTTCCAGCAAGATCCAGCATATTTAGTAAAAATAGGTAGAAGTAACATCAGAGTTAACAGTTCCAGTTATGGAAAGAAGGAAAGTTTGAGTGGTTTTGGATTAAATTGCTAAAGTATGATTAATTCTCTTTAATTGGGAATGAGCATCTCTTTTAATTTGATTTGCAGTAAATGCCCTTCCACAGTGTCAAACAAAATACCTGTTGTCATTTCATTGTCCAGTAGTTAACAGTAGTTACACTGTAGTAGGTAGTTGTATGGATTGTGAACAAGGCTAATTCTGCCTGTAAAAATGAAGCCATTAAATTACCATTTTGCCTCTACTTACAAATTAATGCACATGGCTTTGCACAGCAATAGCTATGAGATTTCATACAAGTAGTACTTGATGTACAATTACAATTGGGACCAGCATTCCCCTTTCTAAACAAGGCATTTGATAAGCAAGTGAGACCCAATTTTACCATGGTTGTAAAGCAAATCACTGGTTATTAAGTGAATCATGAGGCTTCCCCCACTGATTTTGCTTGTCAGAAGCCAACTGGGATGGTCACAAATGGCAATCACATGACCCTGGGACAAATGCCAAAATAAGACTATTCTATTTTTATGTGAATGTCTATCCCATTTGTTTATTTTAAATGATTTGCCCTTTGCTGTGAATCTGCTAATCCATACAGAGTATAATTTGGCTGTGTTTTATTTACTATATTTCTTAATTTCCCAGTAACTACAGTTCTCTAGGCAGTAAACAAATTATGGAAAAACAAAAGGATTTTTAAAAATAACATATTAATTGAGATAAATGATCAACAATTATAATGATGTTACATCCCTAGAATATCTCCCCAGTCACTTGAATGGCCCTTATCCTTGTTGGCTTTGGGAGAGTTTTAGAAGAGTGTTTCACAAACTTGACAGATTTAAGATGCGTGAACTTCAACTCCTGGGATTCTGGGAATTGAAGTCCATACATCTTAAAGTAGTGAAGGTTGAGAAACACAAATATAGGAAGAGCTAGCTGTTTAAACAAATTTTGAAATATAGAATGAGGTAATAGAAATGTTTTTAATTGGGGAGAGGAGGATTGCAAACTAATCCTGGGATCTTACTGGTATTTTGTTTTGCTTAAATCAAATTATGGAAGGGAAGTTGTATGGCATTCAGAGTTAGTTGTGATTAGAGCAACCTATAAATCTTGTAAAATAAATAAACTGATAGTGAAACACAAAATTATATGCTTCTAATCCTGAGGCATAAGGGTTCTCCTGTATTTTGCATAATAATGTCAATAATGAAAGAAATGGGTGGAATAATTATCTCCAACAGATAGCTGCTGAGAGGAGTTCCCTTCCCGTCCCACACACTTACTTTTAAAATGGAGGATGATCAGTTTTTTTAAACTCCTCTCTCCCAGGCCACTGTGTTGGCACACTTCCTTGCTAAACAGCCCTCTGTTAATTTAATTTAAATTACTGTTAAATTAAATTCAAAGTTTCCAGTTATAGCAATCTATTTTCATACTGCTCCATTCAACACAGTGCCTATGTTTTCATTAAACAAATAGGGGTTGTTTTAGGGGTCCTTTAGTATTTGTTGATTTGGTTGTTGCTCAGATGATCCATCCAATAGCCACTGATAGGTTTGATTCTATGTTGGTTTCTTTGAGCCACTTGGAGTTGTTTTGGTCAAATATATAGTATTTGATTCAATGATTTTGATTATCTGACTTGCTGGCCTTCTAAACAGATGGTCCTTTATTTTAACATAAATTCTTCTTAGCCTAAGAAATGGAACTCTGTTCCTAAACAATGAGAATTGTTGCTTTTACCAAGAATTGATAGGAGCTCCTGATTGACTAATCAGTTATCAGATAGTGGACTTCTCTTATTGTGAGGTTAGACTAATTTGTAGTTGAATAAATATTTCAAAAATAACGAATATGTTCAAAAGGTGGGGCTTTCTCTTTTGTCTATTTGCAAAGTAGTTCCTGTGTCTTGAATTGAACTACCTTATTTTCTTGTACACTCACTACTTATAAATTTAGACTGTTACTAAAATTAAGATATATAGAATTTAGAATATGCATATAATCCTCCTTTGTGCATTCTAGCCCATGTAAATAAGCCATTAATATTTAATATTGCCTATATATTTCTCAGGAATAGAAGCAGAGAAGACTTACTTATTTGCCAAAAAACAGAAGTTTTATGGAAACTCCAAGACTAATTAGTTTATATTGCATAATTTTTCATGGATTATAGTGTGATCTGGGACAACCTATTCATACAGTTCAGAGCCAATAAGAGTCCACTCTATTAATAACCCTAATGTGATTGCAGGAGCTTCCATGCTTTGCAATGTACTGCTTAAATATTCAGAATAAATACTGATGCACTATATATCCTGATTTTGAAATAACAAAGCACCATATTAGTCCTTTAGAAAAGGAAAAAGATTCTTGGTGGCCAAATTCACACATTAATCCAGGCAGTAAATGCAAGGCTGGATTTGACTCCTGATTAGATGCTTCATGAGATCAACTCAAGGCTATTGCCTATTTAAAATTATTATTATTCTGTGTCTTCGAATCACTGTTCACTCCTGGCAACTGTCAGAACAAATCTCTTCAGTTTTGCTGGCAACGTTTTCAGAAGTGGTTTATTTTATTTTATTTATTTGTCAAGACATATATAGATATACTGTATATAGTGAAAAACATAAACATGAACGAAAAAGTATATATAAGTAAAATAAAATAAATAAAAGGAACAGTGGGACAGGGACAGTAGGCACGCTGGTGCGCTTATGCATGCCCCCTTCACAGACCTCGTAGGAAAGGGGTGAGGTCCACAGTGGACAGTAAAAGGTTGAAGCTGTGAGGGTTTGTCCTGGCCTCCTTCCTAGGGCAGAGAGAGAATGACTGGTGGCCTAAGGTCACCCAGCTGGCTTCATGCCTAGGATAGGACTAGAACTCGCAGTCTCTTGTTTTTTAGTCTGATGCTTTAACCACTAAACTACACAACCTAGAGCCAAGGCTAAAATATTGAGTGAAGGCCCTGAAGGCTCTCTTCACATTGCTCTTCTCACTCCCACTGTCCCAATGAGAAACTCCTGAAAGGATTATATCGCTTTCATTTGCTGCTGTATACTCAATAGAGCAGCACAACAAGCATAAAGCAAATTTTAGCAAAGTTTCTTTTCCTCCTTTCAGCTCACATCATCTCATTTCCCCACCAGGCTAATAAATTAAGAGTAAAAGCCTAGAATAACTAATTCAGAAAAGCTAAAAATAAAACCCATTATCCATAGAGGTGGTCAGGAGGATGTTTTCTCTCCCTCCTTTCCTCTCCCAACCTCCCTTTCTCCCAGGCATTATATCAACTGATATTTGAGTAAGTGGCAATCGATCTTAGTAATGTCTGGCTCTCATTTTTCAGAAACGAAAGAGCTGTAGCTTTAAGTAATCACTAGCTGCTGGTGCCAAGTGCAGAGGCTGCAGTGAGTGTGTCTCTGTATTGGGAGAGACCAGTAGAAGGACTACGGTAAACTGCAAAGCATGATGAAGTCGAGCTGGGGCAGTGGCCAATGGAGTGTGACCTGGTTGTAAGTTAAATGTGGCCCAACCAGTTTGTGGTACCGCTTGCCACCTGTACACTCCTGCCTGCATATGCTGGGGACCGAAGCTGTACAATGGGCTGCTCTAGCAGCAAAGTGTGCTTGTATTTTCCATGCGCTGCAAAAAAGGTAATTGGTATTTGTTCTGTGGTGTTCTTCTGGAATAATGTCAAGGAGTTTTCAGCAGTGGTTTGCTGCAAGCAAGGTGAAATGCTTCCCGCAGCAGGGAGCTTGGATTTTGATATATCTGCAATGTTCAGCTCTCCAAGCAGTGATTGCATGGAGGAGGCAAAGGGTTCATTGCACCTT
Organism: Pseudoxyrhopus heterurus; assembly: GCA_032468235.1. Lineage (NCBI taxonomy): Eukaryota > Metazoa > Chordata > Lepidosauria > Squamata > Pseudoxyrhopus > Pseudoxyrhopus heterurus. The sequence goes on from JANHJO010009183.1 coordinate 131,133, forward strand.
ATAGATTCTGATGGGAGGGGGAGTACCTGTTTTCTATAACTTGTTCAGTAGTTGAAAATAGGCAGAAAAGGACTTCATTTCTTTTGTGATATTTAAAGTGCACCAACTTTAGCATTAAGAAAAGAATAGTCCTGATTAAGAGAATGTTTTGACTGAAACGGTGACACACACTGTATTGCTTCTAAATTTTGTAATTGGGCTTTGTAATCTATAGAAGACTTGGCCTCTATTTACCTTTGTTATAAAGTACTTTGCACTTTGTTTTTCACTCCTGTGTGGCCCTCAAAGTTATGAATAAGAGATCCTGCAAGTTTGTTGAACACAAGTTAGAAGATGTTAATTTAATCCTAAAAGTATCCACACTTAACCTGAAAACTAAGCTCTTGCTGATTTTAAACTACTTAACAAGAGGTGAAAAATCTTATTTAAACACATCTGCTTCCTTATCTCAGAACCTTCTGTGTTTATCCAGTGTTAAAAAGCTGTTGTCACGGATGATTCATACCTTGGCATCTCCTCCCTCCCAGCTCCTGTCATTTAGCAGATAGCCCGTAAATATAATTACTGAAAAGTATTTCCCCCCCTAATAACATTATATGTATCTCTGCTGTGTTTTTCCCACAGAGAGAAGAAGTGCTTTCCCAGCGTAAAGAGTTATCACTGGAACTTCTCAACGTACGTGGAGATCTGGGTAGGTGTTAATCAATGCTATCCTCCTTCCTTTTTTAAAGTGATAAATGGAGCAACAAAGCAGGGCCATAAGAAGTCATAGAATTGACTCAGCATCTTCAGACCCCCTCCCACTGATCCCACTTCATTCTGTTCAGATCTTTGTGGACTCCATTTTTCCAGATTCCTGATTTTATGACCCTGAGGTCATCTGGCTTCCAGAGAATTTCCTGTGGAAACATGTCTCTGATGGTCCAAACATCCACTGTGGGGAAAGTGGATGATGAGATAGGCTGTGCAAATCCATGTTTTTCTTTTTTGTTGTTGTTTACTTTTTGTCGGTGTCTAATCTTAGCAACTTTACGATCCATGCTGACTGTGGAATTCTGCAGTTAAAGTCCACAAGTTTTAAAGTTGCCAAAGTTGGACACTCATGGTTTAAATGATATAACAAGTATTATTTTCCCTCTTCACACTGAGGAAACAATGGTAACATGTGCTGTATTTTATTCATAGTGATATATCACTCCCAGCCTGTTCACAGTGGACTAAAATTAACAAGAAACAAGCAAGTAAGAAAACATCACTTAAACTAAACGGATTAACTGCTTCAAGGCAGAGAATCATAAAATTCTTACAATGGTCCAAAATGAGATCCAGCTTAAATGTGTCAGAGGAGCATTTAATCTTAACAAACAGTTTTAGTATATTTAATGTTAAGTCATAAGCTGATTGTAACATTATGGGTAAGAGAATAAAATTGGTTTTGCTTTCTATTTTACCTCTGTTCTTGTTAGCTGGCCTAAGGCAAGTTGCTGACAATTTCGGAATACAGAACTGAGACTGGCCTATTTTATGGATTAATAGAATGGGGCATTGACATCACATATGTGAAACACTTAAGCAATTTGCTCTATAAGTTGATTGACATTCTATCTGTGAAATGTGATTATAAGTCCCTTCTAATTTCAGATATTTTATTATAAGAGTAATGACTACTACAAGTAACTTCAGGGCAATTTTAAGCAGTGGTTATATTTTTTACCATTGTTCACATGACCTTCCCTAACTTGATGTCTCATTGCACGTGGACTACAATTCCACCATTTGTGGACATATGGCTGAACCTATTTGGAGATAGCAAGACAATTGGAGAGTGATAGATTCAAGAAATGTTACTGTACCTTAGCATATCTAAGATTTGAAAATGTATCTTCATCTTAAACTTCAACAAATACAGCTTGTTTCTGGCCATTCATTTGTGTTAGAAATTAAAAGTTATGTCAGTTTTGAAAAAATACTGTTTTCAAGTAGTCCTTGACTTAGGACCACAATTGAGCCCAAAATTTCTGTAGCTATAAGTGAGATAGTTGTTAAATAAATTTTGCCCCATTTTACGACCTTGCCACAGTTGTTAAATGAATCACTGTTAATAACATAGTTGTTAAGTGAATCTGGGCTTCCTCATTGACTTTGCTTGTCAGAAGGTCGCAAAAGGGATCACATGACCCCAGGACCCTGCATAAATATGAATCAGTTGCCAACCGTCTAGATTTTGATCACATGACCATTAGGATGCTGCAATGGTTTTAAGTGTGAAAAATGGTTACAAGTTCCTTTTTTCAGTGCCGTTGTAACTTCGAACAGGTCACTAAGTGAACTGTTGTAAGTCAAGGATTACCTATAATTTGTTGAAAGCAGATGTCTCTTCCAGACCAGGTCTGTATTAACCAATCTACCTCAGGTATAGTGAAGGAGTAAGAACAAGCTTTTTTTTTCCTGTTGAGTTGACAGAATAAAATGAATAGAATTGGAGCATTTGAGGATGGGAAACAGCATTTTCAAAATGTAACAGGAAGATCTGGACTGAGAGTTTCATTTCTCATTACTGATAGTGCCCTTATTTTTTTTTAAAAAAAAACCTTTCAGCTAAATTAAAAGAATAAAAATAAAACTGTATGCTTCAAGATGCCACTGCAGTAGATTTAAAAAATGACTGTTTTTATTGCCTGTAATACTGGCTAATTGAATGTCTGAGCACCTGAACTAATTATACATTCTACCTTGACATAGTGATCATCATTTTATTGAAAAAAATTCCAGGACATTATCATAAAAGAAATATCTTTTATTTTCTGAACATCTGTGGATAGGTTTGATTTTATTTCAAGTTGCAGTGTGAAATTGCTTAAAGCACTTTATCCTTCACTTAATCAGCGTATTGACTTAATGGTGCTTATTTTGCCTCAGGAGGACAATTTTGTCAAAGCATGGCATTGTGGTAATGAATGTTTTTGTAGATTTCTTTCATTAGCAATTTTGAATGTTTTTTCTCCCTTTTTGAAACTTTAGGCTTTAAAAAAAAATTCCACAACATATGCAGTAATTTTTTGTGCTGATGAAATCTAATAACTTTGCAAACAGTTCCTTTTTGCTTAAATTGCTTAAATTATGTGGGGATTTTTGTACTGGCTGAACAAATCTACTTGTGAGACATCAGGTCTGTGCATACAAAGCTGAACTTCTTTCTGGCTTATTTGAAGAGGAACAGCTGCCCATTCTGTACCCTGGATAATCGTTTTGGTGAGCTAAACCTGCCACTGCTCATCTATTTTCTTTCCCCCATTGACAAAGCAGGTAAACTACCAGTGATCAACCCTAGTCCTGTGGGCACCAACATTGTAGAAAAAGCATCCAGACTTTATATTTAGTTTGTTTCCTTCTCTGGTGTCAAGATTGCTTGGAGATCTTGGAGCCATTAACAAAAGCTTAGTCATTTTTAAAGGGACATTTGTAGAAAGCAATACTGGAAGAATCTGATTTTGTTTAAGACGTATGTCAGGCTTTGAGTTTATGATAGATAACCCCATGCTGTGTGAGGTTGCCTACTGCTTTGTGATAACTGGATGAGAATGGTACCCAACTCACTTTTCCCATAGAAATCCAAAGAAAATATTCACATGCTCAATTAGTTTTTGATGTCAATAACAGACCAAGAGAAAACAAACAGATTTAGATAAATTGGAGGTGTTTCTGGACAATAAAGTAGGAGAATAAGGATTCAACAGAGATTTGAGTACGGTAGATTATATTTCTGCAGAAGATTCAAGTTGCTTGTTAGCTGGATTAGTGAGTTTAAACTGTCAATGTGGAAGGCCAGAGTTGACACTGATTTGGAGGTTTTCCTGTGAAAGAGTAATATCAAATGCACTTATACCTAGTGTAATGATATTGGGAATGACGTTGGAAGGCAGGAGGGAGAGCTATAGATAGGGCATCAACTCAAGAGAAGAGGGGTGGGAAATGTGTGGGAAACATTTCAGAAGAGATGCTCCTTAGTTTTTCAGAGCATAAAAGGAAAGGAGGGAGAAATACTTTCAGTCTTCCAAGATTTTGTTAAGGTAACCTTACAATAACAATAGATGTAGCACTCCTGGTCTTGTCTGGATTACTTTTAGCATTTTCTATTTGGACTTCCTCCTTGAAAACGTAGTTAGTACTTATAATTGGCTCAAAATGCTATGATCAGGTTCTTGACTAAGCTCAGTTATAGTTAAAAGCTCTGTTGACTTCTATTTTCTCAGATAGTTGTCCTGTCCTGAAATTCTTTTGCCAAGCCAGATGTCCTTCCTTCTCTAGCAAAAGGTCATCCAGCAACATACGTGTTCTTCTTCCTCTCTTTTCCCCCCATTTGTTTTCTGGTTTAGAGAAGCTAAAAAAACAACAAGGCTTTTGTCCAAACTGCAGGTGATAGTCATGTTTTCTTTTTCAGTTTCCATGGCAAATGAAAGAAGGAACCCTCCCATTCCTAATCCTCCTTCATATGCTAGAGGTCTTAATGGTGCAGATAACTAGGAACCATGATGACTGGTTATTAAGCCAAGTAATATTTTCTGTTTCCCTGGTGAAGAGGCAAAAGAATTTCCACAACTCAATTTTTTGGCCTGCAAACAATCTGACTTATTTGGGATTGGACTGGTGCCTTTTGAAATAAATAAGCATAGTTTAGTTTTTTGCATCAGATTTTTTTTTTAAAAACCTCAACTTTTGTAATGTATTTCTTATTCTTTAATATGCATGAAATTTCATCATGGAAAGATATGAAAGCATCCCAGAATGATGAAATTGTTTCATGTCCACTTCTTTTCTTCTTCAGAAAGTTGGATCCTTCCAGATGTTTTTGTTAATATCCAATAATCAGGTGCAGGCAGCAAAGTGCCCTCTAGGTGTTTTTCAACTTCTGCTTCTATAACACTAGACCGCTTGGTGCTCCATGTGAGATTTGTTCCTGTTTAGGACATCTGGCTGATGCATGCTGATAATTTCAAGGCTACACTGAAAACAAAAATTCAAATTTTATCCCACAGTTTAAAAAGCTGGGGAAGATCAGATATCCCTTCCTCCATATATGTAGGCCAGGAAAAAAATGTGCAGGAACTGTTTGGAAATCAGGTTCTCAAGAATAGCTACCAAATTGGAAACTTTCAAGACAGCTTTTAAAATGTTTATTGTTATCAATAAAATGTACCAGTAGCAGTGTATGTACATATTTTTGCCCAGAAAAGCATAAAAATGCAGTGAAACAGTCCACAACAAGAACTGCACTAAAGGAATATAAATTCCTTTATATTACTAAAGCAATATAAAAATATGTCACTAATTTAAAAGTTTAAAGACTCTTATTCAAAAACTGTGTTATCTGTCTGTGTAACTTTCCTTGGTGGAATACAAAACAGGAACTCTGAAGATTAATGTAGCTGACTTTCTAAGGTTGAGGGCAGTGATGGTATTCAATTTTTTTTACTACCGGTTCTGTGGGCGTGGCTTGGTGGGCGTGGCTATGTGGTCAGCCAATCAGAGG
>JANHJO010009183.1:141815-153963 GCA_032468235.1 Pseudoxyrhopus heterurus
TGTAAGTAAGGTATTGGATAATATATATTGTAAATATTATTATAAATGTAGAAATCTTTCAGACTGGGTGCAAAAACATGGCCCTGAAGCTGCAATTGATTTAATATGCTTATAGAGTGCAGACTATAAACTTAGTATATTTTGTGTTGGGTGGGGGAAATTGAGGACTGTGCAAAGCTTGCAGAAGCTTAAGGCACCAGTTTTATCCCTTAAAATAGGTGTGGGCAACTATGACCCCTGTGTGATCTGTGGATTTCCAACTCCCAGAATTTCTGAACCAGCATTCTACAGAATTCTACAGGTCATAAAGCGGCCATAGTTGCCCACCCCTGCCTTAAGACCACGGAAGCACCACCACCATATCACTCAAATCCTAGTTCTCTCTACTTTAAGTTTTGTCACTCAACATTCTCTGCAAAAGCTGGTAGGAGGTGTCTGATCCAACAAAAATACTTTTTCTCCTAAATATTGGGGAAGGTTCTAATTTATTAATATATAGGACAGGTAACACAAATGCCAAAGCAAAGCACTTTCAGGAAAAAAACATTTATACCATTTATGTATCAGTGAGTCACTTCAAATGGGTGCGTGTTGAGAATACTTAAACATGCCTAGCTGAATTCAAAATATTTATTTTGCACTCAAAATCATAGGGGCAGTGTTTTTGTTTGCAGCCTCATAAACCTAGAAACAGATGTGGCTGCTTTAATGAATCTCAGGCAGGATGCTATGTCCTCCCTCTTTTGCAGCATTAAATGAAAACACAATTTGAGGCATTCCATCATTTGATAGAATAGCGCACAGTGGTTACACGGGCACATTGCTCAATCACTCCTGCTTAGTTTTCCTGTTGACAGCAAAATCCCTACAACCAGAATGTTGCATTTGAGATATATTTAGGGTTGTGAATTTCATTTAGATCTTTATCTTATGCAATGCTGCATACCTCAGCATCAGAAAATGATCTGTGTATAGGTAAAACACTATCTTAGCCATCTTGTTTGAAGGATGATAGGAGAAAATCCAAAAAAAAACTTTTAAAATGCTGGTACAAAAGAATGTATACACTTTTTGAGTTCTTATCTGATAAAATATCTGGGTAACTCGAAAGCCTGCACATTTTGTGTCATTTGAGTTGGTCCTAATAAAAGATATCACTCAGCATAGCTTAATTCTTGAGGAATTACAAAAGTAGCATTTATTTGGAATTGGCAATGCATGGATATTTGCAGCCAATACAAATACAATTTTCATAAACTTCTCCATGCAAGTACTTCTGAAGGGTTCTGTGGTGGTTTGCAAGTGTCTATATTTTTTCCCTATCCCCTGCCCCCAAGTATGGCGAAGAAAATCCATAGCCAGTCATTATATCATACACCTAATTTAAAACACATGGCAGTGTTCAGGGGCCTTCCTAAACATCTCTGTATATAAATTTTCAGAAAAATCCTCAGATTATGTATCTGGAACAAGAACTGGAAAGTTTGAAAGCTGTATTGGAAATCAAGAATGAAAAACTGCACCAGCAAGATAACAAACTATTGAAGATGGAAAAACTGGTGAGCTTTACATTGAAGTACTGGTCTCCAAAATCTCATTTTTTGCTGATAATGCAAAAAGACTTAAACCACTGAAGTATGAAATTGGGAACAGGCACCAAAAATGTTCTCTACTATGGGACAAACACATATAAATTAGCCTGTAACTAATTTCAGGAAGGAAAATTAATCTTGAGAGTGGATAAGCTTTTAGCACAGGCTTGTGATTCCATTGCACTAGCTAAAATTGAAGTTGCTGGTTCAGATTTCATTATTAGCCAGGATTCTGCAATATGCCTGGAGGCCAATTGTGGTGATTTTCTTTCCACTTCACCCTTTTTTGCAATATAAGCATTGCTGGTTAAATATTAGAGATAAAACACAGTTTTCTGAATGTTTAAAATATGTAGTATAAATTATTTCTTGTTTTCATACAACTTGAACAAAATGATAATTACTTGGCTTGAGAATTCTTGTTCATTAATCAGAAAGGAGAATTATCTTCATTAATTAGTTGAGCTTAAAATATCCTGTCTTGGGGCCAAAAGTATTAATCTATAGGAGTCATATTTTTATTTTGCATTTATGGCTTGTACTTAAGGAATCATGCTATAAGTGTCTGTTCTAATAGACATTGTTGACGAGGACAAAATATTTAAGCCAAACAAATACTTTAGCAACTTAACAATATAGAAGTTTCCAAATACCATCAAGAAATATAAAAGGTTATCTAGATTATTGGATACTTGTCCTGAATTTATTTTCTTTTTGTCCTTCTACTACCGGTACAAACTCTGGGTGGGAACTGGAATTACTGGATGCTTTTCCAACTTCTCTGATGGATTCTGGTGTTGCTTAGAGTTTACATCTACCTGCTTGATGTCTTTTAAATAGATCAGGTTTTCAGATGATGGTTTTTCACTGCTACAATTATATTTAAATCTCAGCTGTCCATTCATTTTCTTCTCCTGCCTACTCCCTGCATATACTTCTGTGTACTTTACATGCTGCATAACTGGAGAATATATAATGAACTAGAGTCTAGACTATCACTCTTTTAAATAGATATCCATGATAAACTGGAAATAAACTGAATCTAACTCTTTTTTCCTATATTTTTATATTAAGAGCCTAGGATCAACTAGATCCATTTAAATAGCCATCAGTCTTTTGGATTTTATTGAAAACATTTGTTTTGTAGCAGTTTAAAAAATATATGTAGTATACTTTGCCAGGGGCAACAGACTGACAGAGTTATTACCATTGTTAGGTTACACTTTATAAATAGACATTCAGGATAACTTTTAAATTGTAATTGACAAAAATGCTTTAGAGGATTAGCAACATTGATGCATTAGAGCAGTATTCCCTTGTGTTGGTCAAAAAAATATATGTGCAATTTGACTTTTTATCCAAGGTGGAGAGCAACACTGCCCTGGTAGAGAAAATGAGAAAACTTCAACAGGAGAATGAAGGACTAAAAGCTCGGATGGACAAACATATGGAACTTTCCAGGTATTTTAAAAGCTCAACTCTAGCTGGCCAGTATCTAGATACCTATCCTTCATGGGGGGAATTTAGAACAGGATGCATGCAAACTTTTTCCAGAATTGCCTTGGACTTTGAGTGACATGTCAAGAATAGTAATTTAAAAATGAACATGACCAGGATGAATATAGTTGCAGTAAATAAACCTGAATGCGATTTAAATTAATTAAATAGAGAAATATAATGCTTTGTCTTATACTTAATTATATTTCTCCTCTGGCCCATTTAAAATTACAATTCAGTCATGGTCTAGCAGCCACACTAAAGCTCACTTTGGGGAAGTATGCATTTGACCCTAATATCACAGATATACACAGATAAAACCATGATACAAGCTGTTCTAAATCTAGTATAATAAAGTGGGACTAAAATTCAAATAAATGGAGAAGCATCTTTTGAAGGTCAGTACAGTGAAATAATGTTCTCTGGGGACTATCAAAAGTTTAAGTTCAAATTTTAAAAAATTATTTATTTGCTTGCTTGCTATCATCTCTTGCACCTGGGAGAAAAATATTTTGTGTGTTATTGCAACTATAGGGGCTCCAGGTTTCATGCTGCATCATTTGGGAGTATAGAAAATTGCTCAGTTTTACCTCCCTTTCCATCTTAAAGGATGAAAATAATAGAATCACTTCAAGCTAAGAGGAATGAGAGTGGAGTATGATAAAGTTTCCCAACTTTTTTCCTGTGAAAAATAGTTATTCTACAAGCATCTGAGAAGAAAATCCTACTGTAGTTATATTATTTCTCTAATAGTATTACATGTTTCCTCTAATATAAGGGTGACAAATTGGATTTCTTGGAGGGCCGGATCAGCATTATAGTTGTTCTCCACGGGCTGGCCGCGGGGGGAAGAGATGGGACAGATGGCCTCCTGCAGCACCCTGCCAGCCAAAATGGGGTGCAGGGGGCCCGTGGTCGGCCCCTGCATGCCCTGTTTTTGGACTGGATGGCCTCCTAAAGCACCCTGCTGGCCAAAATGGGGCATGTTTTCACTAGCAGAGGCACCCCGTTTTTTCTAGCAGAGGCACCACGGGCCAATCCTTTGCTATTTCCAGGCCAGCCCCATGGGCCAGATCTAAGCACCCCGCAGGCCGGGTGCAGCCCCCAGACCTCAAGTTTGACATCACTGCTCTAATAGATGGACACCAGTAAGATTGAAAAAAATGAGAAATAAGTTGAGGATTTCATTGTGCTCAACTAAGCCTTTATTTCTCCAAGTTTGTAATTTTGAAAGGAGGGTAATCTGCTAATTCAATGGAGAAGTTCATAGGTTCTGGAAGAACCACCACCACACCACTCCAGCGAAGGGTGGAGAATTGTCCAGCTGAACCCTTTACAGCTTGTACATGTTCTAAAAGAAGAATAGGGAAAATCTGTTCGAAGTTGAAAAGGTCTCATTTATAATTTCTCTTTTAAACCGAACAGGCAACTTTCCACTGAGCAAGCAGTTTTGCAAGAATCTTTGGAGAAAGAATCCAAGGTAAATAAACGTCTATCGATGGAAAATGAAGAACTTTTGTGGAAGCTACACAATGGGGACCTTTGCAGTCCAAGAAAACTCTCCCCTGGTACTCCACCAATGGCCTTTCAGTCACCAAGAAATTCCAGCTCTTTCTCTAGCCCCACTGTGTCACCCAGATGACACCACTGTGAAGAGACACTCTCCCTTCAAGCATTTCCTTCACACTCTGCAGAACTGAAAACATGGATTGAGGGAGCAAAAAGCTATAAAAATGCAGATGTGCTTCACTGTGTCTGAAATACAACTGGAAAGAACTGCATTGAGAAATACTATAACATGTTCAAGGTTCAGGAGCAGGAGCAGGAAACCCAACTGTGGTCCTCCTTGTTAAGGAAAAAGGACTTCAGAAATAACTTCTCCAAATGTTGTTGCACAAAGCACTTAAAGAGCAAGAAATATCTTGTTCACTTTTGCCTTTTTCACCTAAGTCTAGGGAAAAATTGCTCAGGGGCTTATAAATAAATGATTGCAACCTTTAATACGTTCCTCATTATAGATATGTTCTTGAGACTCTGGGTGTGTGCATAAATGACTTAAATGCAGCATACCACCTTTGCCATGTATATGATAGAGGATAAACACAGAAGAAATTAGGGTCATGTTATTCATGAATAAAATTTTCTCATAATGCATGTTTTATCAAAGTTTTTTTCCCCTTTCTTAGGACTAAAGAAAAACTGCCACTTGTACTCTATACGTTCTCCGTTATCTCTGTACATCAGTTTAGTAAATGATTGAAAGGAGATGCTATTTCTGTTTGGTTGTCTGTTTCATTGTGGAATGTAATGAGTCTGGTCATCTCCTTTCCAGACATAATTACATTGTCCAAAATATTATTTTTCATCTTCTCCACATATATGTCAGAATTAAATTGTTTTCCTCTAGCTATATTATTTAGCCTTTACAAAAAAACTCACATCAGCATAGTAGAAAATTCAAACATACATACAAACATCCGTATCTACGGGGTCTTATCTGACTCAAAATAACAGTGCTTCAGAGCACAGGAGGAAAACAATGCAGATGTACTTATTTTAAAAGGAGCAAGAGGCTATAGAAATGTACCGTGTTGCTTTGTAATATACTGAACTGATAATTTATCAATGTGCACTTTACTCAGTAAATACTATACGGAACAATCCATTCACTGTATTCATCAGTAACAGATTTATTAACATTTTCCCATTGACTGCAGAATTCATTACCCTCGGTTTCATTTGATAGGTTTTCTTTGACCTTCTTGAATTAAACAAAATCTGATTGTTTTGTAATAGATACTTATCTCTTGAGGAGCATTTAATTCTGCATTGCAAATTTAAAAACAGCATAGTGCATGTCTGCTCTTGTTAATGACCTGTTCAGTTTTTTTTTTTCTGAGATTTAAAATCTCTTATTTGTACAAACGAGCTCTAATACAATTAAAAATTGTCTCTGCTTTCTGATATAGGTGGGATTTTTAAATCCTATGGTTTGGTCTGTTATCAATACAACGCAACAATGAATTGATATCTCTTTGTTATTTAGTGATTAACTGTTAGTCTAAGATTGGCAATGATCTTTCAGAGATATCCTTTGTCCCTTTCATAAAATTAAAGAAGGGGACCTTGAATAATCTATAAACAGGGAGAACAAAATGTCAATTTAGATACTTGTTTAGAAAGCAAAATGTCTTGAAGGGGGAAAGATTTTAGTTATTCTGTAATTATGGAAGCATATTCTACTTGGTAATATGAAAATTTCAAGGATAAAATGTTTTAATTCTTCATTGTGTATGGAATATTTTGTTTGCCCAAACCCATTTAAGGAACAGCACATGCTGTTGTAGCTAGAGATGCCAGCATTTCTAAATAAACTGTTGTCCAGAGATTGATTTGTATAACCATGAACATTTGCTGTAGGCTGAAATTTGGCTTAGAAATATGTCTTGAAGCAATCTATTTCTTTGGTAAGGTCATATTTGATCACATGTATTGAGTGTTGAAAATTAAAATAAATTTTTTACTGCTTTAAAGCTCTTGCCTTTTTAAGCGTAAGCAAATCTCTGAAGTCAAAATAATATAAATGCTAACATAAAGTATGTTATGTATATCAGAAGTCTTCCTTCCATAGAAGTGGTTTCTATTTAGACTGAGCTTTAGAGTTGCAGACATCAGAACAATAATTTCCAGATTTCAGAAAGCCCTAGGTTAGCTACCAGAACAATGCATAAACTGATGAAAACATGCCAAGAATCAGATAAGTTTCAAAATAAGTAGAATTGCAACTTCTCTGCAGATTCATCTGATCCCTTTCTACATATAAGAAGAAATATAGGCATACAAAATATAAGATAGTGGAGGCCATCTTGCAACCTTCCCTCGAATTATTTGGATTCTAGCATTGATTTCATGCATCTAATCTTGTCTCTGAAAACTGGGTCTTCAAAGACCAGTGATAACCAGGCATGGTTGGGAAGATCATATACCCAATCCATCAGAATAGAACTGGAAGCCTTCTAGTCCATTTATTTTAGTATAAATGGCATCCAAGTCAAAATGAGGTGGCAGCATTGTGAAATAGCTTAGGGATATATATTCAGTCATAGATTCCCACCTATTGTGTGTGGATAGTAGTTTCTACAGATAAATATCCCATATCAGATTAGAGGATAACTTGTAGATATAAAATCTTTGCTTTTTGCTACATAGGCTTATATGTAGAAGTGCGTATGAGTGTGAAGTGGGGAAATGTTTTAAATTGCTGAGTGAAAACAAAAGAATGAATGGGGTATGAAAATGACTGCAGACACCAATGCTGAAAAGTGCAGATTCCTTAGGAGACAAGATTTGCAACAATTTGCTTGCCAGTTGAATTTTAACCCTTTTATTAGGCCTTGTTGTTGTTGTCAGTTGCGAAGTCGTGTCCGACCCATCGCGACCCCATGGACAACGTTCCTCCAGGCCTTCCTGTCCTCTACCATCCCCCGGAGTCCATTTAAGCTCCTCACACCGACTGCTTCAGTGACTCCATCCAGCCACCTCATTCTCTGCCGTCCCCTTCTTCTTTTGCCCTCAATCACTCCCAGCATTAGACTCTTCTCCAGTGAGTCCTTACTTCTCATGAGGTGGCCAAAGTATTTGATTTATTAGGCGTAGATAGTGCCAAATTATCTTTTATTTTCCCTTGTGATTCCACCCCCCCTTTTGTTTATTTCCTTTCTCAAATCAGCTCTTCTTTCTTCATGCCTCGCCTCATCCTGATTTTTTTTCTCCTTTGCTGTTTCTATGGAAGAAAGGTGAGAAGGAAGGAACAGTGTATGCATATACTTACGGAAATAGATTACAAGTACTCCTTAACTTAGGATACAAGCTGATCCCTTTGATTAGGATATGGAGCAGCCAGTGTAGTTGTTTGCATGCTTTCATCTTGTCTATGGAGACAACAGATTCCCTTCTTTATGTCATAAAGTATATGCACTTTTCATAAACAACCTAAAGTTAAATGTTAATTACATTTTAATTATGCATATAATCAACATGCTGCTGTTCTTTCATGAACACAGGGCAGAATGGAATGCTTTTACCTTTATTATGTGCATGGCCCACTAATATGAAGACATGCCACTGCAGTAGATTGTAAAAGATGTAGGGAAGGAAAAGCTAAATGGTTCTTCTAAGCAGCCCTGGTGAAGAACATAGATCACCCATCACAGCAGGTGTGCTAGATTTTATGCTAAAAGTTTTTTATGAAGTTCTACAAATATTTTGTGCATTATTCTTGGAATATTGTACTCAACATTTTGCAGGAAGGACTGTTGCTTGGCTGAAGATGGTAAAATTGTCTTGCTATAGACAAATAGTTAAATTGTTTTTCATATTTTCCTTAGATAATAAAAGAGATAAATGGCATTGCAAGCATCTTTCCCTTTCATTTGTTGAATTTCAATAATAAGCAGCCGTATTGTGATTTGTAGTGGTGGTGTATTAGGAGTGAAGAACCTACACGCTAGTTTTTTTCTCAGCCACAAAAGCTATCTGGGAGATGGAACCAGTAATTCCCGCTCAGCCTGACCTAATTCACTGGGTGGCTATTGTGGATTGTTAATCAAAAAAGAGAGTGCAAGAAAGGCAAGGTACAAATGTAAACAACAAATGGTTATATAAATATATTCATTTGCGTTTTTTCAACATTTCTTATGAGAAGTATTATCAGACTATATTTTTGTTCATAAAAGAAAATCAGGTTGAAACAGATGAATGTAAATATCCAATTTTATAATACAAACATCTGGTATGTTTGGAAGATACTTATGCATCTTCAGCTAAGCACTGTAGTCCTAAACCTTTAATATCCTATTGTACTATCTCAAATATACCTGTTCAAAGCATTTGGGAGAGATGGTTTACAACATAAATGAAACAGGTCTATTCCACCATTAAAACTGCTCTGTACTGTGCAGGGCTTATGCTGCTGCTCCATTTGTCAGGGTGGATGCACATCCCTGGCTAGTACTTGAAAAGGAGACCATCCAAAAAAATACCATGCTTGTACACTAGATTGGGAAATTAGGAAGCTAACTTCTGAATTGTTGCCAAGAAAATGATATAGATGTGCCAAGAGATCACTAGCATTTGAGCTCAGTTTGAAGAAGCTGTCATTTTTTTTTACAAAAGCAAAGACAGACAGAGCTTGTTTTCCAACCACAATTGGGACCAGTAACCTGGTTGTTAAGTGAAACCACAACTATACTTAACAATCTTACTTCAGCTTTCCTTTGCTTTCAGACCTGTGAGGGTCATGAATATAAGGATTGCTGTAAAGTTACTTTTTAATCACCATCGTAACTGCAAATGGTTGCAATGTGAGAGCTACCTGGAACTGACAT
The DNA here is from genome assembly GCA_032468235.1 of Pseudoxyrhopus heterurus. Taxonomy (NCBI): domain Eukaryota; kingdom Metazoa; phylum Chordata; class Lepidosauria; order Squamata; genus Pseudoxyrhopus; species Pseudoxyrhopus heterurus. The sequence goes on from JANHJO010009183.1 coordinate 151,291, forward strand.
GCTCCTTGCTACAGGGAGTTGTTGAGGTCTATTACATAATTGACAGAAAAAAATAAGGCTTGCTTCTTATAGACTTATATAAAGTGGCACAATTTATCTTCTAGACAGATTACAGCAAAATTATTTGATCATAGAAACATCCACATCTGTGTGCATGATTAAATCTAATACAGTTCTAATTTTTATAGAATTTGGAAAAAGATCTAAAAATGGCATATTATCTTCAAGGGAGGAACTGAAAAGTTAAAAGCTGTATGACACCATTCACCATAATTGCAGCAAGAATATCTGACCACATCATAATCTGTAAACACCAGCTACTCTGAAACTTGAAAAATAGTTTATTCAATATGTAATTTTTAAAAGACACATCAGTTGAAATGCTACTACCTAAAGCATCAAGTCCATCCAACAAGACCTGTTAAAATTCATATATGCTATGACTTCAACATAAAATATAAAAGCTATTTTAGGTAAGAACAAATTCTGCTTGGGAATAGGTGGCAATGGATACATAATAGATATTTTGATAAGGAAATTATTAAGAAACATGTTCTTGATCGATAAAACCTTACAGGTGTGTACTTGCTTGCTTTTCCTGCAAGCAAGCATAAGGAACATAACTAAAATATTGCATACTTGTACTATATTATCATCTAAGAATTAATAACTCTCCAAATTACTGTTGGAGAAAAGGGTTGAATATGTTGTCATTCATACGCAGACACAAATACAAATATGAAATTATTCTCTTAGGTTCAGTGCTTTGTAATGATATATTATTGTGTAAACCTTTACAACACGCTCTGTAAAGTAGGCCAGCATTTCTATTGTGAAAATACGGCAAGAGCTATGCAAAGGCAGATGCCCAATGGTGACACCAATAAAGCAACCTAGGAAGTTAACAATAGAAGCAAATTCTGAACCATACATTTCCTTCCTGCAGCAAAGTTTTGAAATGCTTGTACTATACTGGTTGCCAGTCTCTTTTATATTTATATGCTCAGTTTTAATTTATATAACATTCAATATATTATGATTTTGGTCCAATGTATTTCCAGTTTCAGTTTTAAAGCTGATCAGAAACTAGACAGTCTATTTCTTGTTCCATCTGCCTGGAGACTTCAGATTAGTTCAACCTGAGTAGCTACTGTGGTTTGTCCTCGAAGATTCTGAGCAACACATACATAGTTTCCAGCATCAATGGTTTCCAGATCTTCAACAGTAATAATGCTCTCAGAGATTCTTGTAGTATGACCAACTCCTCTATCAATCAGCCTCCAAGAGTCTTGGATATTTACTGGTCTTTTATACTAAAAAGATGAAAACAACATATTACATGGGGTAGAATTCTGCAAAATAAAAAAAATCCTACCTCTTTTGATTTGCAAACTTTATTATCTAATAATCCAAAACATACACTTTAATAGCTTTAATCTGAATTGCAACCAATAAAAGGCAAATTACGGCAGATGATTTGACAAATGTCTTCTTATTTATTTATGTTTTATTTATTTTTTAAATAATTCATATTAGGCTTCAGATTTGGAAGAAATATATGAGACAGTTTAAGACTGATCTCCCTTGCATTGCTGCCAGATAGCTTAATTTAGAATGTCAGTATTCAAGTTCGCATCTCTTGATTACATGATTTACTGTAAATATTGTTAAGTCTAACACCAGTCTTTCTGTAAGGACTAAGAAATTAGATTATAATAATTGTTCTATTGTTTCTTCTTTGCAGACTCCACACATTCAGGCAGGAAGTCTAAAAAGGAGTTGTATTTCCTTGCTTGAACACAATTACAGATAGTCCTCACTTAGACATCACAATTGGGACCAGCAGCTCTGTCATTAAAATTATGGCTAAATAGGAAATCGAATGTCTGTGACTCTGCTTTCCTTTTCCCCACTTTCCTGTCCTTTGGAATGCTCACATTGGTGCTGGGATAGCAAGTTCACAGTGGTTGTCTGTAACTGGCAAGTCTAATCAGCTTCATACCTTTGTTTGCCTTTTAACCACGCTTGGTCTTCCCTCCCCCTACTACCACCCAATGTTGTCCTTTGGAATGCTCACTCCATGCTGGGATAATTAGCAAGAAGGAAGAAAATTAATATTTGTATTTACATTCATTGGAGAGAAAGGGAATACAAGTCCAACCGGCCCCATCTTCTCCCGCATCTTTAATAAATCACTGGAGATGTGCCATATTTCTTCTTCTTTTAAATGCTCTACTATCATCCCAGTACCGAAAAAACCTTCCATTAAAGAATTGAATGATTTCAGACCGGTTGCTCTAACATCTGTAGTTATGAAGACCTTTAAAAGGCTTGTGCTGGCCCACCTGAAAACCATCACAGATCCGCTATTAGACCCGTTGAAATTTGCCTACTGAGCTAATAGATCGACAGAAGATGCTGTCAATATGACTCTACATTACATACTTCAACATCTTGAATTTCCCAAGGTCCTATGCAAGGGTTCTCTTTGTTGATTTCAGCTCTGCATTCAATACCATCATTTCAGATATTCTTCTAACTAAACTAAATCAGCTAGCTGTACCTGGCCACACTTGTAAATGGATTATAAGTTTCCTAACGGACAGGAAGCAGCAGGTGAAACTAGACAAAATCACATCAGACACCTGTACAATTAGCACGGGAGCCCCCCAG